>JBBPCX010069019.1:0-11697 GCA_037974365.1 Hydrocynus forskahlii
GGTGGGTTTCGGACGAAGCGTGTCCGAGCAGGACTATCTGAAAGTTCAGGGTGCCAATACTTTTGCCACATTTTTTTCGCCGGGAAAAACGGGAATAACAAACGAACGACAAGACGTATCAAAAAGCTGTGAACAAGCCCGTCATACCAGAGGTTTCAGAGCTGGAACGGTGTCTCTATCTCGAAAGCCCTGGGAGGAGTAGCGTGCCAAAAAACGGTTGAACGGAAGAAAGATAATAAAGATAATAATAATAAAACTTAAGAACAATAGGGTGCTTGCTTTCATCAGTGACATTTTTTTTTCTCACAAATATAGTAATACCAACATGTGAGTGTGTATGTGTTTGTTCCACATTGGTACTATGTAAAACAATATATATACTGTAATGAATCTAGTGGGTATTTATTACATAGTCTGAATAAGTTATATCAGTGAACTACTTGTCTTTTGTTGTGGATGGATTGAGATTTTTCTGGTAGCTGTTTCACCATATTCAAAGTGATTACTAGTACTAGTATTAAAGCAGCAATAATTTAGGATAAATTATATTTCTCCAAAAGAGGAAAAAAACAGTTATAGTTATTCAAGTCTTTCTATAGTCTATTTCTCTTTTGTTAGTTTCCCTGCCATTATTATTATTATTATTATTATTATTATTATTATTATTATCTTGTCACTGGCTGCTCCCTGCCCCTTCCCCCCTTCCACTGTCTTTGTGTTAAAGTCAGTGGTATAACCTTTGTTTTCTTCATATTGAACTGAAGTCCCATCTTATTTCTTTGCTCCTTAACTTTCATTATAAGGGCCATTAGGTTGTACTGATTTTCCCCGAGAAATGTAAATCTTACATGCGTGTGTGTGGTATTATGTAACAATAGACTAAAAAGGCTGTAACTACATATAACAACATTAATGGCGTATAATGATATGCTTTCTGGTAATGAAACACATTCTCAGCTTATTACAGGGTATTACGTTTAACACAACCAACACAACTGAAACCATTTAAATGCTATTTATTAGTCACTGGTCAAGCATTCACTTGATATTGCTGTTTACACTGCAAATCCTTTGAGTCTTAGTAGATTACTGATACTGAATCATCTGCTAGCACACACGCTGCTGTAAATGATCCACCACCCAAATAATTCCTGCTCACTGGTGGTCCTGACAGGGTAAAGGGGGGTAAGAAATTATGCAGAGAAACAGATGAACTACAGTCAGTTATTAAACTATAAAGTGCATCTATATGGTAACTGGAGCTCATAAGATAAGATCAGAAAAGATAAACTTTAAGTAGTCCCACAAGTGGGAAATTTGCTTTGTCGTGGCAGAAAGTGGACAGTATAAAGTTAGGAGCGGCAAAAATTAAGAATAGAATAGAATAGAACAGAATAGAATAGAATAGAATAGAATAGAACCAAATAGAATAGAATAGAATAGAATAGAACAGAATAAAATAAAAATAAAATAGTAAACCAACAGTACAGTAGAAAATGTGCACTATACAATCTAGAAATATAATACATGATGACAATGTCTGCAGATGTAAAGCAGATGTCACTTATGAAGTGACTTATTGGTGTAAAATCTAATCCTAGATCAGCAAAAAATATCTCTGAATACATTTGGGCACTCAAATAAAAGGTTTAACAGTTTTTAAAAAGATAGACTGCTTTTAAACTTTGAATATGCTATTTTGCAGAGAATCAAGCAGGCTGGTTAACACTTGGATAGAAGACCTCAGAAAAACAGGTGCTCTAGGTTTTTAGGTATTTAATTTTAAAAGAATCTTTTAATGTTCAACAGTAGATGCTATTATGGAACAAAAAAGAAAAGTAAATAATACTACATCCAGTGGATCTTTGTGGTGGTTCTTCAGCTTGCCACTGGGGGGCACAATGCTCAAAGCAGCTTGATCTAAAAAGTAATTCTTGAATTTTCCAAGACCTGTCCCAAAAGGTGCTTTACAAGTGGAAAAAAAAGTTTATTTACTGAAACATCAGGTCACCCCAAATGCCGATGGTAGATCCTGTCATGCATACAGGTTAGGCATGCACTGTACCCAGTGAAATTCTGTAATTCTCCAGTGGCTGCAGAGTACCAGAATAATACAGCATTAAGTCAAATGAACACATATTACAAATACATGTTAATTTACATCCTAATGTGTACACTCAAAGACAACAGTAAACTCATCTCCTCAGACTGTTCCTCATCTGGAATTAAGGAATTAAGGTATGAGGCTGAATTTGAATACCAAAATGAAAACTGCCCTTGTGTCCCAACAGGCACCAACAAGTGAGGACAGTAGGATGAGACCTGGTTTTTATCCCAAAAATCTCGTCTCCTGTCTGATATTTGGACTGCCTTGTAGTAATCGATATCTGAGCCATGGCGGAGACCCCTTTTAGGATATTTGGACACACCCTCGAGCTAGAAAAGGTAGTTTCAAGACTTAACAAGAAGCTCAATTTAAAACCCCATTCAAACACATAGTTGTTTGAGTGCGTGAATTCACAGGCAGTTTAATGTAAAATCATCATCACTGTCAGGGCAAAACCTTATTTAAATTTTTCTCCTAGTATGTTAAACTGTACACAAACATTTGCAGAAAAATGACATATTTAAGTGTGTTCCCTGTAGAGGATGTGTACTTGATTTCCATTGGAAAGTTGGAAACAAACACTAATTTGACTGAGGTGTTCAGATTTTTGTATATAGCTGTATACATTGTAATGGCCATTGCATTATATGTCCTGAATGCAATGTATGTGTTCAAATTGCCGCGAGAATACAAATACATAATCCTTTGCATAGTCGCCACAGACAGACAGCTAGGATAAAAAAAATAATGAATGTAATAAATATATTACATGGCATTGGCTAATACCACCATCATTCTTTCCCATCTCGGCTGCCTCTCTCTCTCTGGGAATTGGAAGTGTGCCTGTTTTTGCCAAAAGCCCCAGTGGTTACATAAATCTGTTGATGCTGCTCTCTCCTCCCTCTTCCCAACAACCATATGTGTAACGGTTTAAAAACACATCAAGTCTCAGAGTGTGTTCTGATCAGAGTTGGTTGCAGGCGTATGGGGGTGGGGGGGGGCTAATGGGGGCACTGTAACAATAGGTAGTCTCACAGTTCTGCCACGGTGCGTCTGTGTAGTTACATCAAAACATTGTGTTTTAGCAGTGAGAAGGACGTCAGTAATGGGGGAGCAGGACACTGTGGAAAAGAGCCATAGCCATCATTACATAATAAAGACAACAGCCGGAGGGAGTCCCAGCAGAAACGATCTTTCTCTCTCTCCATCTGTATCGAAAAAGCTTGGATTACATTTTGAAATATTAGAGGACACCAACCCACCAGCCATATGGGGGTTATATTTAAAACACTATGTGCATTGAAAGCCTTCATGGTGATGTTGTATTTCTTGCATGGTTTCTGAATAAATGCAAGAATCATGAAGTGCTAGAACAGGGCAGAAATGTCATGAAATAGTGTAGCTTACAGTTTTCTTTGCCCTCACCAAATAATGTACTGCTAATTCCAAACATCTAAATAAAGCGCCAAGCCAGGAATGCTTCAGTCAGGCAGTTCCACTGTATGTCCCGAACCACCTGGAAGCCACCTGGTATTCATATCACGCTCTGCAAAATACAGAACTCCACACTGAAGCTACAGGATTTAGGGAAAGATCAGATGGACAAGTCCCAGGAGATACAGATGTCTTAAGCAGTGCAGCTGGTGAAATAAGGTCAAGTCTTGGGTGAGGTAGTCATATTAAGCCCAGCCACAAATGCAACGTTTGTATTTCTGTTAGTCTTGATTGATCTCAAGATTGCTGTTGATGATGAGATTAAAGGCACATGACTCATAACAGGCCCTGGCAGGTGCTTTGGCCTAGTAAAACCTCAGTCACACTGAAACTGTGCTAATTCGAAAGGAGCTGTTCGAAAGAATATCAATTTCTTTCTCCACGTTAATACTGGAGCTTAATGTAATGTTTTGGGGTTTTTTTTCCCCCAGAAACCATGACATGAGTGCTTGGCTAGAGGTTCAAACATATGAGAGGTGATAATGTGTATTCAACACAAAGTGCAAAAGTCTGAGGCCAAACAGAAACAACGGTTCTAAAATACAGGAATTGGAACAAAAGATCCACAGGAAAAACGGTCAGCACAGAAAAACAGGCAGTCGTGACAAAAACAAAAAAGACCTAGAAGGAAGTGACTGTAACATGTTTTGACTTTGCCTGTAACCTCGGGATTTTGGCATAAACAGAAACCAGATCTTCAAGTGTGACTCTGTGTGTGTTTTAAAATTAGTCATCATAATGAAAAGAACAGGAATTCAGGACAGAATTTCCTGGTAACAGAATGTAACCACGTCCTGCAGCTGGCCTGAATGGATGTACCGCACGTCCTGGGAACAATAAAACACTCACACACGTTCGTGTTTAGTGTCCATAGCAAAAACACTAAAAAAGGGATCTCTGGCCTGACCATTTGCAGTTTATTCTATTAAGTTTATTTAAGAGAAAACCAATCAGAAAGAGGTCAGAGATAAAAACCTTTGAAAACATTTATTTGCTAATGGTTTCTATTAATTTGCATATATGCCACAAAAGAATCTTGAGAAAATAAATAACATTGTGTAGAAAAATTTTCCCATTATTCTTTTACAATCATAAAAAGGCTTATACAATTGATCTTGATACATATATTCTTAACAATAAAAAAAGAACGAAGTTTGAAAGGATTGTTATCTAACCCATACTGTGTTTTTTTCTCTTCTCTTCTGCATTTTTTTAAAATTAATTTGCAACCCTAAATCAAAATGTCACAAGTTCCATCCAGGCCAACTCCAACAAAGCAGCTCCTTTCAACTACAACTCTCATACAGACAGTGATTTTGGTTAATTATGAAGCTCAAAAACAGAAAAGCAAACCGAATGCATTGCAGTGCAAACACTAGTAAAAAAAAAATGGCTCCTTGTTGACTGAGCTCCACTGTGAGGGATGAGAAAGAAAGTAATCCAGCCATACACACCTCTGAATCTAGAGATCATCTCTGAATAGACCTTTCATCAAATCACTAGGGTGAGAGAGGGGGAAAAAAAATAAAATAATAGAGTCACTTGTCTCCCATATGATCTATAAATGAGCACAAATTTCTCAAATGCGCATCCTCCATGTTTTTCAGTCTTTCAGTGTTGAGTCCATATTGATCCTGTTCCAGGCCACATCACAGTCAGATTCATCAACAGGGCAGACAATGCTCCTTCTCAAGTGTGGTCCGAGTGCCAATGAGAGCACTCTCCTCATCTCTCGGCCTCCATGGCAAAGCTAGGCTGCTCGGAGGAGGCCTGTTGGGTGACGGCTGCGGGCCAGTTTGGCGTGGCCGCCTGTGAAGGGAGCTGACCGGCCGTCCACAGACCCTGCTGTCCAACAGTGGCTGTGGGACTCATGGCCCAGTTGACGTAAGGAGGTGGGGAGGTAGCCATGGATGTAATGGGGCTGCTGCTGCCGAAACTTTCAGAGGCTCGCAGGCGGGAGAACATGGCGAGTGCATCTGGGAAGTTGGGGGGCGTCGCCGGGGTGTTAGCAGGTGTGCACATCTGTTGTAAGAGATGATATTTGGTGAAAAGGTGTAACATGTACTGCTCTGGGGAAAAAAAATAAGAGACCACTGCAATAACGTTCAGCAATGTTTCTCAGGTTTTATGTTTTATAGGTGCAAGTACTGAACTGAACCGCTTTGCCTTCTGACAATATTTCTCCTAATTTCCAAATAGAAATATTGTTCTTTAAGCATCATTTTAAAGGAACTGACAATACATAAAAATAAGAGAAATGTAGTTTACAGAACTTGAATAATTCAAAGGGAACTAATCTCTTTTCACTCTTAAACAAAATGGCAATAATTACCTTTGACGTGCTTCTAGTAGTGTTTTGCCATCCAACTGGTCACATTGCAAGAGGAGAGTGTTGATTATAGTAGTGGTTTTTTTTTTTGAATATAATTTTCCTCATTAAATAAGATTTGACCTAAACAGTACCTCAAGCAGAATGAGGTGCTTGTGTAGGAATTTAACAGATACTAGCATGGAATGGTTGTCATATTCATAGAGATGCTGATTTTAAAATAAACTGCAGTGGTCTCTTATTTTTTTGGGAGCTGTATTTACATAATAGATTTCATCTTTAAGTGACATTCAGCAAAAATGTGCTTGCCACAAATGTCATGGAACCATGTCTTTTGTGCAAAGTTTGCTTCTTTAGCAAGACATGAGGCTAATGTAGTGATATAAGTTAACACTCATCAGAATCAACAAAAATGGGCAAAAGTGCAGACAAAACACCTACTACTACTGTTTTTATTAGGGCTGGGGACGTTAACGTTAACATTATTTATTTAACGTCGACGATTATTTCATTGTGCGTTAATGCAGTTTTTTTTAATCCTTTTATTCTGAAAGTTCGTTGCTTTTTTGCGCTCGTGTGTGCAGTGAGTGCAGTGCTCTATTTCTCCGCAGGTTTTCGCGGGGGTCAGACGTCCCATTACTTTTGTCCATATTATATGAACAAAAGTAATGGGACGCCTGACCATTACACCAACAGGGACTTTAATGACAATGCATTCAGATAGACTTTTATATGGAGATGCTCCCCCCTGCAGCTGCTGTAATGGTCCGGCCTCCCATGTTCTGGACTGAAGGTAACTTATTTTTCTAAAATAAACTAGATCAAACGTGAATGACCTGCAGTGGCAATTAGCTGACTAATGCATTTAAATTTAGGGCAAAATTTGTGGACAGTTTGCCACAGTACCATCCACGTAAAGGAAGACAGACACAATAACGAGGCCATAACTAGACATAGTAAGGTCTGGCAATATGATGGTATTTATCGTCATGGTGATAAAGTACAGCAAAATGTACTTGTCTGTGCATGGCACTGACCAAGTAAATTTCGTTCCAAAGAGATAATAACTAGTGCCTACCTGTTTACCTGTTTTTGTGCAGTGCAGTTTATGAAATGCTGAAATAACATTTTGTACTCACTGTTACATTACTATGATTACATTGTTAATATCATAGTGTTTTTTTAATGTTCCACTACTGGCTCCTTTTCATCTATGTCCACTCGTCAGAAAAAAATAAAGCATAATATTGTGTATCATGAAATTTTCTTCACAGAGATATTTTATACCTCATCACCAAACACGAATATATTTAGACACACGCACATATGTGGAGCTCAGGTGTCAGTTTAAAGACCAAATGCCTTGATTACAACATGGATGCATGCGGAAGGCCACTCAACCACTAGGTCTGCAAAAGTGTCTCGGATAGACTGGCTTAAGCTGGCAAACACTGCAATATTTGAGACTAGACTCCATCTCTCTGCCTTCCGGTCACAAGTCACAGGGATCACTCTTTCAGCAGATTTCAGCTGGCCACTGCAGTCAGGGGCCTTCTGCTTGCTTCCCATGCCGGCTTGTGGCAGGCATGTCCGGAAAACCTCAAACAGATGTAACACAGCACCGTCCCCCAAATATTCTCACGACTTCCTTACATAAACACACATCCCACTCAGTCCAATCAAGCACAAAAAAGATTTCAATGTATTGAGTAGCGCATAAAACCTTGAACACAGAGCTACTGAAAAAAAAACTAATCTCTGCATCAGACTATTTGTGAGTCTAATTCATGCTTCCATAGTGCTGCTAACCTGAGACATAAAGAGAGGAAATTAAAGATCTGCTTCCTTCTTCCATTCTTCCTGATTAGATAATGATAAAAATGTAAACATTAGCAAGAAGAAAAGTAAAACATGGCCAGATAAATGGTTAACTTCAGCTGCACTGTTTGTGTGGTAGGACACAATATGGTGGCTGAATGTAAGGCTGTGTGTGTGTCTATATATATGCTTGTGTGTGCCTGTCTGTGTATGTCTGTGTGTGTATGTGTATCTGTGTATATGTCTGTGTGTGTGTGTGTGTGTGCGTGTGCTCTGACTCTGGTGGTAAACAGAGCTCTAGCGTGTTCTTTCTTTTTCCTGGAATCACCCTCCCCCCACGACAAGGGACACGTTTACACCAAAAACAACTTATTAAAATATATCTTGATCCCATAGTCTGGTGCTTGAACACCAGAAGACTTCCTCTCCATCTGTACCGTGGTCGTTGCCTGTCTGTGGGCCAGGTGAAGAGAAAAAAAGCTAGACTAATGTGTGTTTATTTTCGTCTGACTCGTGGACTCGCACAACATGGCGGAAGGAGAAGATGTCCTAGTAGAGGGGAGAGGCCGAGAGGAGAGGAGAACAGAGCCATTTCAGACGAAATTACACCTTAAACTCACCATTTGATGGCTGTAGGGGATGTTGGCGTCTTGAAAGAAGGAGCTGAGGGCAGTCTGGAGCATAAAAACAGGAAGAGGACGTGTGTTAAAGCCCTTTTAGTGGGGGTTAATACCAAAGACAATGAATGTAAACAGTAGGGTTGAAGTCAATACCGAATTAAACTGAACTGTAATATGGAGAAGAGTAACTTCAACTTCCCTTCAATGTGGCTCGAGTTTAGCTTAAGATTGTAAGAACACAGCTTTCAACTGTCCAGAAAATATGTGAGACATCCCTTTTTGCTATAATACCAAAAGTCTACGTTGCAAAGATTTCAAACACACAATACAGAGTTTGTAAACCGGGTCTAAAGTGTAGATATCTGTCTGAACACACAGGCTGGTGTTGAGCTCCACCGGCTCCTGAGGTAAACAAACCCCTGCTCCTACCTCGAACTGCCAGTGGGCCGCCTGGAGCAGCTGCTTCGCCTGGTCCGAGGCGCACCCAGCCGTCACCACAAACTGGTTTATCATCACCTGGTGCTTTAACTCGTCCATTCTAGCAATCTGAGTTAAAGGTTTCTCCCTGGACGCCTTCAGACTCGACACAGACGCTCAGTCCCCACTGCCCCTGACAGGAGTGTTTGGTCCTGGGTGTCGGGTCCCCGAGCGCCCCCCGGAGGACACGTGGCTAAACTGCAAATGAAACCTGCTCGACTTCAAAACAGAAACACGCCAGGACGTGTACAGCAGGGACTCTGGTTGTGCACTTTTCAACTCTATAGAAATCCGCCTCGATTGATTATGAGCGCGATTGTAGAATCTCCTGCATAACCACTTGCACTAATCATGTTATTCCAGCACTAATAATGTTATTTTATTGTATCTGCTATAGTTATTTGTGTATTACACTCGCACTATTACTATTTTTCTGTTCTTTTTAAACTCTTATTGTAGATCTTTATTTCCTCTTGATGCATTGAGCATTTTTATGACAAAAGAATTTCCCTCGGGATTAATCAAGTTCTTATCTTATCTTATCTTAAAATTTAAACACCGTGAAAATAACTCCTTGAAGAATAGGCGGTGCTAGAGCAGCAAAATGTGACTTCCATGTCATGAAGTGTTTAATATGTTGTTTTTAATTTAAAAAAATAAACAATAAAAAAACGTTTTGTGACATTAAAAGTGATTTGCTTTGAATTGTTTGACCCTTTTTTGAACTTAACAATAATATATAAGTGTACAATAATATATAAGCGTACATACTGTACATGTCACATTAAAATATGAAATATCATACATATTAAATATTACATGTATAACCATATACACTATATGGTAAAAAGTATTGGGACGCCTGGTCATTACCCCAACAGGGACATTCACTTGATGAATGGGTTAAATGCAGAAGAAGAATTTCGTGTTGTTCACGCTGTGTGCTGTGGTGTGTTCACGCATGACAGAATGGTCACTTCACTTTTCACTTCACTTTCACTTCACTTCACTTTTAACAACATTGCATTCAAATATATAGACTTTAATATGGAGTTGGTCCCCTTTTGTAGGTATAGCATTTTCCACTCTTCTTGGGAGGCTTTCCACAAGATTTTGGAGTTTCTGTGGGAATCTGTGCCCATTCATTCTGTAGAGTATTTATAAGTTCAGGTACTGATCTTGGACGAGAAGGCCTGGCTCGCATCTCCGTTCCAGTTCATCCAAAAGGTGTTGGGTGGGGTTGAGGCCAGGGCTCTGAGGGGGCCAGTCAAGTTCTTCCATATATATATATTTGTTGTATATATTTGTTTATATTAAACTGATGTTCGACCTATTTTCAGCGTTAAAACTGTATTTAACCGTATGTTTAACAAATCAATATACAATGTACAATGTATAACCACGCATGTAATATTTAATAAGGCTCAGTGGAGTCAGTGATCTGATTGGACAGTTGATCTGTTTGTCATACGGTTAGTCCAATCCCGTCCTGCTCTGGAACTCTCTTCCCGTTCTGATGTTTTTAGCGTAGCTGTTAATTATTTTAGCTCAGAAAACAGAACAGCCTCTTCACTACAGACTTTGAAAGATTCTTGGAGGATTATTTGAATTTACTTTCGAGGGCAGCTGAGTCTGTTTCGCAGGCAGCTAATTATTAGTTATCTGAAAGTAAACACATAGCTATTTAGCTAAGAACAGTGCGTTAGCTCGTTAGCCGGCTTTGCTACCAGACAAACAAGTTAAATTCAGATCAGACAGCTGGACTTTTGTCAGATAAATAGTGTCGAGTCTCGGTTTACATGCTAAGGACGCTATAACTACCTCTTCCATGGTCAGAAATTAAGGTTTGGTTTCTGAAAGGCTATTGGTTTCAGCTGCTCGCTAGCTTCTTGTTAGTATTTGATTTCAGCATTATTATAACAATTTTACGGTTAAAGTCGTGAATTATGGGCTCAGTCCTTGGTCGGAGGATCGCTGGGGTGGAGGATATTGACATTCAGGCAAATTCGGCATATAGATTTCCACCCAAATCTGGTAAGTCTTCAGATTTTACGTCTAGTTACCCATATCTATTGAACGGAGCTTAAATTCGGTGACGTTTTAAGCACTACCTCAAATTCTTCTTTGTGTATGAACTACAGGTTAGCTCACCACAGGACTACGTTTTTACTGTTTATACCTGAAATTACTGTTTATTCCTAAAGGTAAATGAATAGTCTTTTGTTTGCAGTTGTGTGTACTGCAGGCTCAGTATTTCAGTGTTCAGTGGGATGGTAGAGTACATGCTTGTGTGAGTAAGGAAAGTGGTTTATATGTTGCATTCAGGTGGTTTGAACATAAACTAACATGGTTACCAATTTTCTTAAAAGGGAATTATTTTGCAAGTCACTTCTTCATGGGAGGGGAGAAGTTTGACACCCCTCACCCTGAAGGTTACCTGTTTGGGGAGAACATGGACCTTAATTTTCTAGGTAACCGTCCAGTGCAGGTATGGATGAAGTTCGTTTTGTTGTTATTGGATGGATGATGTTATTTTAATCAGTGTCCTTCATTATTCAGAAGTGTGTTGTAGATTGTTATGCGTTTTGTTTATTTTTATGAAGCCCTTTTGATTGTAATGATTCTGATGATGATGTTTCCAAGTTTCCATATGTGACCCCAGCACCTCATGAGCCAGTGAAGACTCTGAGAAGTCTGGTCAACATCAGGAAGGACTCATTAAGGCTCGTCAGGTGTGGCGTTATTTTAATGCTTGCTTTTCTTTCCAATGTTAATTTATTATTTATTTACGGGCATCCCAGAAAATCGTGTAGGTTAAAACACACTCACACACACACACACACACATATATA
>JBBPCX010069020.1:0-11696 GCA_037974365.1 Hydrocynus forskahlii
AATTGATGCCACATTGAAAAAGGTTGTCTTTTGGTATTGGCCCCAATATAAGGCACACCTGTACACAATGACACCATCACATGGAAAACACAAAATGAGGTGTGTCTATCACCCCAATACAATTGCCTCCCTATCCTCAAAACGTCTGAAGTGAAACAAACAACGTATGTATGACATCCACTAAGTCTCTCACGATATCCCTAACTTCTTGTGAGTAGTGTATATTCTGTGTATATGCAGCCCGTCCTGTGACCCACCGGAAAACATTTATACCGTGTGTGTGTGTGTGTTTCCCCTCTGCAGTTTCTGGGTGGGGTATCAGTACGTTATCAGTAATCAGAGCCGCTCGTTGGAGGGCCGTTGGGAGGTGGCTTATAAAGGTGAGAGCTGATGTTTCTGCACCACTTATTATTTTCTGTTATTTAAAGCCTTAAACAAGGCTTTATAGTTTTTTTACCACAGCCAGCCAGTATGACAAAAAAAGATTTTATGTAATTTAACCAACTATTTGGACACAACCAGTAAGTCCATTAGAAGTTTCTTTTTTAATGCAAAAATTCACAAACTCGGATATTAAAAAGTTTGAAACATTATTACATGACAGTAACATTAGTGTTATAGTAAGAGATGCGGGGGAAAAATCAATGTACAAATATTTTCAGTCACAAGTAAGTAAATTACGTCTGTCTATGAATTTAATTATGTACAGTTCAGCCCTCCCACACGTACACGCACAAACACACCCCTTACATCCGCACACACCTCTTACACCCAGTCACACACTGAGCATTACTGTTTCAGACCAGTGATGATGATGATTTTGTGTGTGTGTGTGTGTGTGTGTGTGTGTGTGTAGGTTCTCTGCAGGTGTTTCTCCCCCCGGAAGGTTTGACCAGTTTCTCGGAGGTCAGCCCAACACAGGAGAGTGTGTTTTGTGCACAGCTCCAGCGCTTCCAGAACAAAAACATTAACGAGCACGGACTGCACAGCTGGCACGCAGAGAACTGCTACAAAAAATACCCCTTTCTCTGCAAAAGGAGTATGTATACACACATACACATACTCTTCTACACACACACACACACACTCATATAAATGAATAAATTAGATGGAGATGTTCCACCTATTCCGGTCGACACGCTCTGTTACTGAGGAGTTTAAGGATCACAACATCTAAGCAGGATTTCTGATGTGTTCTGGTTTAAACAAATCAGTGGCCCAAATTAACACCAGACTTCTAAATGTGATGTGACGGTGATTTTAAATTATTATGAAGGATGTTATAAAGTTTAAATATAAATGTGAATATAAATGTAGTTATTGATGTTGGAGTATGTGGATGCTGGTTTGAGGAAATATGAGCATGGGCTGAAAGGAGAACAGAGGAGCAGAATGAGGAACGTCTCACAGTGATAACATTGCATGTATGCACGCGTGTGCGTTTGTGTGTGTGTGCAGGGCAGACCTGTGTGGACATTAAGGATAACGTGGTGAGTGAAGGTTACTACTTCACTCCTAAAGGCGATGATCCATGTCTGAGCTGCACCTGCCATGACGGAGAGCCAGAGATGTGTGTGGCAGCACTGTGTGACCGACCACAGGGGTGCACACACTTCCGCAAAGACCCCAAAGAGTGCTGCAAATTCACCTGCCTCGACCCAGGTACGTACACACACACACACACACACACACACTAAGATGTCAGTGTAGATTGTAGTGTTTTAATTATGGCCACTAGATGTCACTCGGTGTGAATAGACCATGGTCAGTGTTTCTGTAATGACGATGACTGATGGGTGGGTGGGTGTGTGTCTCAGATGGCAGCAGTCTGTTTGACTCTATGGCCAGTGGGATGCGTCTGATCGTCAGCTGTATCTCGTCCTTCCTCATCCTCTCTCTGCTGCTCTTCATGGTTCACCGCCTGCGGCAGCGGCGGCGTGAGAGGATCGACACTCTGATCGGAGGAAACTGTGAGTTTAACACACAAACAACAAAAGAACAACAGAACGGAAATAATGAGATGAAGAGCTGAAGGAATAAAAGTTTTTTTTATTGATGTTTGTGAGGTTTTTAATGTTTTGTGGTTTTATTTTGTGATGTTTTAATGTATTATGATTTTGTTTTGTATTTGTCTTGTTTTTCTTGTTTTTGTTGCAGTGCATCACTTTAACTTGGGGCGGCGTGTGGCCGGGTTCGATTACGGTCCGGACGCATTTGGGACGGGTTTGACGCCGCTGCATCTGTCAGATGATGGAGAGGGTGGGGCTTTCCACTTCCAGGAGCCGCCACCCCCTTATGCTGCATACAAATACCCTGATATTCAGCACCCAGACGACCCACCGCCTCCATACGAGGCTTCAATCAACCCTGACAGCATCCTCTTCGTGGACTTAGGTACACCCAGTGGTGGTGGTGGTGGTGGGGGGCGGGTATTTTTTGTGTAACTGACTTTCATAATGCTGACAGATTAGCCTACTGGACCTGGAATACATGAGTGGGTAGAGCCTGAATAATCAGAGGCTGAGTTTTCTGTTCCTTAACGGGTGCTGCACAGAGACTTCAATACATGACACTTACAAAAAATAAAAATAACATTAACTGTTGCTCACAATTTTCTTTCTTGCTCTCTCTCTCTCTCTCTCTCTCTCAGGTCGGACTGGACTGAATCGGTCCGCCCCCCAGATGGGTGGAGACGGGGGAGGTCTGTGCAGACCCCTTCAGGTCCTGTCCCCAGCTCCGCCCCTGCGGACTGACCATGCCCTGGAGCAAAGGGCGGAGTCTATTGACAGCAGTACCCTACTGGTGGCCCCTGACACGCCCACAGAGACACATGACATGCACGACGCCGTCCCCGATTCTTCCAGCCCTGCCTCCCTGAGCACAGTGGTGTGAAGCGCAGGAGGGGGCGAGGCTTCTAGGGCGGAGCTTTTCAGCGGCTGAGGGACAGTCTTAGGAGGTGCTCTGTTTATAAAGACACTACAGACTTCAACACTAGAGCATGATGGGATTGCGGGGGGGCGTCACAGCCCCCTGACTTGTTTACGGTTTTGCCGTGTACATTCGGTCACTGATCCTCAATTTACCTTTTTCCGTTAGTCTTTTTTTTGTCTACGCATGTGGCACTGGCACCCCCTGCTGCATCCTGAACAAATCAAATTCAACCCCTGGAATATTCTCCTCCGGTGCGGTTCAGATGAGCCCAGGCTGACCTGGTCATTCAGCCCCATTAACAGCAACACTACGCCCCCCCTCCCCCTTTACACACACACACACACACATACACACACCAGCTGTTCTTCTGCTCTCCCAGCTCCCCCCATCCCTGCTTGGGACATCCTGGTTCTCCAGCGTCTGCATGCTGCTTCTGCATCACACATTCCTCAGGTGAAGAGCACAGTGGAATTGTGGGTAGGCAGGTGGGTCTGAACACTGTATCATTATCATTGAAGGTTCTCCAGCCTGGAACTTCGAAGCTTTTGGTTGTTCTGGAGCTTTGGAGCTCTGGTGGTAATCATAAGGTGAATTAGATCAAAGATGATCCAGGGTTGTTTGACACTAACTTCAGATTGAGTGTCCATCAACTGACCTGATTCACAGGAAACCAGCGCTGGAGCTTCCAGAGGAGCTTTTAGTCTGATCTTCCTGAAGAACCTGCAGCTTCGAGAAACAGCTTGGAGAACCTGGAGCTTATTGGAGCAGGTTTAGGGCTCTGGAGCTGAAACTAGGCCTGATCCGTAGCAGAGAACACAGATGGGGTTATAAGTTTGTGTGATGCATGAAGTTGTGTGTGTGTGTGTGAGAGAGAAACTGGAGATTTTGTCCCAAAGTCTCCTGTGTAGAAACAATCAGAAAAATCAGTGAAGGAGGAGAGAAGTGTGATCAGGAACAGTTTCCGCTGTGCTGCGTCTGGATTGTCCTGCTTCTCCACTTTTGACATTTGATGTCCTGCTTTTGGGGGACAGTGGATATTCATTGATTTGTGGGAAAGCAGAAAGTTGGTAATTGGACTTTGACAATCATTTGGGGGGTCTGACCTTTTTGACATTTGGGCTGGACACTGAAAACACCAGCACAGAGACGATGGACACTCTTGACTGTTTACTGTCCTTCACTTTACTGCTCGTCCTCTTGTCAGCACAGACCGTCCTCGGCAAATCAGCAGCGCTGTGTCCCTCTGTGGCCTGGGACAGCGAGGATGCAGTGAACAGTGTGGACAGTGAGTCGAGTCCCGGAGGAGTGTTGGACTTTGTTCCAGGCTGCTCTGCATGTTTTCTCTTTGGGCATGTAGTTTTGTTCTGTCCGGTTCTGTACGGCTCCGCTCATTTACAGAAACGTTAGATCATTTGTGGTGAAAAGAAAAAATGATTTGTGTAAAAACTTAATGCGTTTTAATCTTTATTTTATTTCAGGGTTTTAGTGTAATTTCATTTTTTGTTTTGTTGTGGGGTTTTGTGTTTTTCTGATGTAGATGTTCTTCTAAAAAAACAGCCAAATAAAATCCAGTGAAGGACAGTGAAGGTCACACTCAGTTTCCCCATCTCTCTTTCTCCCACACACACACACACACACACACACACACACACACACACACACACACAGGCGTTGGGGTGAGAAAGCGGTCTCTCTTGTTCTCCTCTACTGGGTTTCAGAAGCCCCACACGCCTCTAATCTGCTGAAGTAAAGGTCACTTGGTCCAGCAGGAGAAGGTCGGAGGGCGTTGGACTGTGGTCTCCTGGTCCTTAAAGGTCGCTCTGTGTTGGGGTGTTTGTGTTTCCGGATGCAGATCAAATCCAACCGGCTCCATTGCGTTCAGCTTTCAGATTAAGGAGCTCCGGAAACCCGAACAGTCAGAGATCAGGAAATCCATGAACCTGATCCACAACTCGAGTTAGAGGGGAAACACACACACACACACACACACACACACACACAGAGTAACCGGAGAAAGGGGGTTGCGCTGCAGTGGATTAAAGCTTCCAAAGCTTTCAGTAGAAACTTTTAGGGTGAAAACCTTTATCTCTCACACATTATTGTTTACATTACAGCATCAACACATTGGGTTATTCATGGTGGATACTGGATAATGGATAGTAGATAGTGGATAATGCATACTAGAGACTATTTCATGGCAGATACTGAATAATTCACAGTAGCCTCGTCACTCTTTTGACCAGTGTGATGTACAGCGCACACACACAGCCTGTGGTCACTGTTCACATGTTGACCTTTGTCTCAGAAGTTACAAACGGCGTTTGTGTTGGTGATGAGCTCAGCTGAGCGTCCTGCAGGGTCTGGGGTTCTATTTAAAGCGGCCACTCCAGCAGGTTCAGTCACTCTGAGGGAGGAACCAGTGAAGAACATGATGCTGATACTGCTGCTGCTGTTGCTGCTTAGGGCCCTCCACTCTCTCAGCCTCATGGCCTCTGGTGAGCTTTAACTTCTTTTACTTTTGACTTTTAGCTTTTTATTTATTTTCATCTCATATGAATTATTCAGTACCTACTGTGAATTTGTCAGTATGCACTATGAATTATTCAGGATCTACTATGAATCATTTTAGGTACAGAGACAATTATGGGCTTAAAGATCTTGTCAGATTGGTGTAATTTGTTTTCTTTTTTAGAGTATCTGAGATGATCCGAATTGATTTTAGATGATTTGAGATTATTTGAAATGATCTGCGATGATTAGGTGAATAATTTCTCTGGTTCTCCTCCTCAGATTTCTGTTATGATGACGGTCAGTGTGGTGAGTACTGACTCTGTCCTGAACTGCAGTTCTGACTGTGTGTGTAAAGGTGGTGTCTGTAGGCGTGACTGATGTTCTGGTTGTCAGATCCGTACTCCTGGGGGGACATGTTTCCCTCATGTCACCCCCTGCTGGATGCTCATCACTCCCCGATCGAGCTCAGCCAGGGGCAGCAGAGAGACGAGCGTCTGGAGGCCCTGCAGCTCAGCGGCTTCGACAGCAGCCCGAAGGGCCGGTGGAGACTTGCCAACCAGGGACACTCCGGTCAGACCTACCCCCACCTTCACACTGGTCCTATGTGTGTGCGTGCATGTCTGTGTGTGTGTGTGTGTGTGTGTGTGTGTGTGTGTGTGTGTGTTATACATCACAGAGCTGCACTTTTCCCATCTGCATACGTACAACAGGCAGCAAAAATCTATAAATAGTAAAAAGAAATTCATATTTTTTCTACAGTTAAAAGGCAGTGAGAATAGACCGGTGTGTGTGTGTGTGTGTGTGTGTGTGTGTGTGTGTGTGTGTGTGTGTGTGTGTGTGTGTAGTGGTGTTGGAGATGGATGCTGGGTTGTCTGTGAGCGGTTCTGGTCTTCCTGGATTGTACCGGACCGTCCAGCTGCATTTTCACTGGGGCAGCGAGTCCAGCAACGGCTCCGAACACACACTCCTCCTGCAGCGCTTCCCCATGGAGGTCTGACCCCTGCCCCTGCCGCTGCCCCTGCCCCTGCCCCTGCCTATGTCTTTTAATACTGCCTCTGCTCTCCAATCCTGACCCTGGCCTCTAAACCTGACCTCTAATACTGACTCTGACCCTTCCCCTGACCTCCAATTCCAACACTGCCCGACCTCTAATGCTGCCCCTGACCACTAATCCATACCCTTCCCCTGACCTCTATTGCTGACCCTGACCCTGAAGCCGACCCAAACAGTGACACTGACCCTAACAGTGACGCTGACTCTGAAGCCGACCCTAACAGTGAAATTGACCCTAACAGGGACGCTACCCTAAGCTGACCTTAACACTGAGCGTTGCTTTATTTATTGTTGTTGTTGCCTTTATGTACTGTGTTGTGTGTGGATCTATTTTAGATGCACATTGTCAGTGTTAAGTCTTCCCACCCGAATCTGACGGCTGCTCTGGACGACCCGACCGGTCTGGCCGTCCTCGCCGTCTTCATCGACGTAAATCCCTTCTGATCTCCAGTTTCAGGTTTCCTGGGATTTTACACGTCCCAATATTTACAGACGTGTCTCTTATCGCTCTGCAGCTCGACCACGTCGACAACCAGAACTTCCAGCCCATCTCCAACGCTCTGCCATCTGTGGCTTACAGAGGTGCTTCATTCAGTCCTCCTTCGTTCTCCAAACAGCTCAACATCTCAATCATTTTAACCAAACATCTCAAACATTTCGTGTTTCATCCATATTTTCAGGAGCTCCTCTCGGTCTGTAGTTTGTGGTCAGAAGGGCTTCAGTAGATATTTGTGGTCCGTGTGCAGCTTATGTCCAGGTAAAGTTATGATCGTTTTCCACCTCCAGGTCAGGAGGCGTTCATCAGGCCGTTCCCCCTGCTGAACCTGCTGCCCCAGGCTAACCTATCACAGTATTACCGTTACCATGGCAGCCTGACCACACCCCCCTGCTCGCAGGCCGTCCTGTGGACCGTGTATGAGGTGCCCATCTCCATCTCCTGGGCACAGGTGAGACATCCACACACTCCGCTTAATCTGCAGCTCAAGATGCCAGGAAGTGATTTTCACATTTTGTTTTTTAAAGAACAGTGATTTTCTGCCAGCTCCCTGGAGCGGGAAATTACAGAACTGCCCCACCTGCTGGTCTCCTGTCCCTCCTCCAGAAAAAAAAAACTAAAAACGTCAGACACAGACACACACACACGCACACACACACATATACAGCGACAACTGAATACCTGTAGAGGTGAGATGGTGATGTCATTGCCAGGGAGCAGAGTCTCATATCAGAGTGCTGAGTGCTGTTTGGTTGATATTCTGCCATCTGAGTGCTGATTGGTTGGCATTTTTGATGATTGGTTGATGAGCGGAGCAGCTGATTGGCTGTTGGTGTTCATTGAGGTGGGGTAAATGAAGCTGAACAGTTTAAAACGTTACAGCAGGGCTGAAGTATTGGGAGAGTAAATGAGTTTGTTAATCTGAAAAAATCATCAGTTACAAATTACCATTGTACACATTACATTTACATTTACGGTATTTAGCAGACGCTCACAAAATCTCCATACGAGCACATTTTGGGCCCCATTCAGGAGCGCCCTCTAGTGTCCGACAAAGCTTGTCCACGCTTTCAAATCTTGTCGTCCTCTGACAGGAGGCGGCTCCTGTCCCTGAACCTATATCCATCTGCACCCCTCCTCCTTGGATGTATCAGCTCTTTAAAGACACTTAGAGAGGTGAGGGGACATCGAGTGTGAGGACTTTCCCTCAGAGTGATGTCGTGAGTTCAGTGAAGGGCGTCTCTTTTCCTCTGGAGCTCAGGCAAGAGGACCAACAGACCAAACCAGACTCTTATCTCTGAATGAGGGGGCCCAACTCCATGGGCGCAGATGGGACCAGGGACGAGGGGGATGTGTCCCCTTCAGACCTCGATCCGCACCCCCCACCACTTACAGGGCAAAAAAACAAAACAAAAAATACATGCATCTGCCATTGTAAGTTTCTTGCTTATTTTCTAACCCTTAAATATACTAACGTGCTTAAACTCGGCAGAAAAAAGGACCAAGACTTCGCACGTGCGCAGCATCCCAACCACCCCACCCCCCACCCCCCGCCGATCCTTCCCCCCCCACATCAAAAATGCTTCCTGTACCCCTGCCCAGCTCGATTCGTCACACTTGACTTCTTTAATAATTCCTATAAATAAACCCATTCAAACAACACGGGGCGCTGTGGTTCCCTCCCTGTGTGTATAAACCCAGAACAGGTCTTCTCAGCCGGTGCTAGGTTCTGTAATGCCCCTGTCAGTGGAACTGATTGGCTCTCAGCGTGCCACTGATAAAGTGAACTGTAAAGTTTACTGTAAAAAATGTCTACAGTATGAACGCAGGTGGTTCTGGAAAAGTTCTAATGTTCTAATGTGGTTCTCTGTGTTCCTCAGTTTCAGATGTTTGTTGGTGGGATCTACTCAACGTGGGAAGGAGAAGAAAACGCAGCTCTTCTTCAGAACAACTTCAGACACATCCACCCCTCCTACAGCCACGTCTACGCCTCCAAACACGCTCGCCTGCTTTCCGGCGCCCCACCACACACCCACCCCCAACACACCCTCACCCTCACCCTCACACTCACCCTCACACTCACCTTCCCTGGCCTCAGAGCATCATCCATCTCAGAGAACTGATGAGAAGTCTCAGGCCAGTAGGAGGAGGAGGAGGAAGAAGAGGATAAGGAGGCAGGGAAGAGGAAGACGAAGGGGAAGAGATGTGGAAGAGGGGGAGGAAGGGCAGGTCAGAGTGAAGATTCGGATCAGATCAGATTCCAGGACTCTTAGAATTTAATCAGTTTTGGACACATGTAGGGTATTTCCCTTTTGGTCACTTTGGTCTGATACATACATACATACATACACACACATACACAGGTGAGAGCAGCCTCACCACTCAGTGACCCCTCATGACCCCTGTGGAAAGAGGGGCACTGACTCCAATGAGGAAGAAGGTCTTAAGACAGAGAGAGACAGACGGAGAGAGAGAGAGAGAGAGACAGACAAGAGCAGGGGAATTGTGGGATTTCACAAAAAGTTCTAAATATAACACATACACACACACTTTCCCAGCTGTGTTCAGTGAACCTTGTTTGAGTATGTATGAAGTGTGTGCGCGTGTGCGTGCATGCGTACCAGCCTCTGCTAGGGGACATCACTCCCTGGTGCCTCCAGACACACACACACAGACACGCGCACGGTGGCTGTGTGAGCAAGGATTTCTGTACAGCATGCATCGCTTTATACTTTTTCACTCCTTTTCGTGATCTCTGAAAATATCAGATCTTTAATTTTTGTGTAGTATAAATGATGCATCGCCTTCAGAAGGCAGTGGGACCTTTTCCCACAGACCTACAGGACACTGACAGTTTAATTTTAGCGGCCCGTATCTCTAGTTCCCCTTGGAGCAGAATGTTCTTCAAGGGTTTGTTGGAAAGGTGGGGGACAAGATCTTCCAGTCTGTAAATTCTTTTGATATTTGGACTTTTCCCATTGGAAAAGAGCAAGTTTAATGTACTGTAACCCCATGGGGAATGCCCTATTAGAGTGAGATAAACACAGAATATTATCAGTTCCAAGGCCTGTAGCTCCACTCAGCAAAGCCCACCACCTTCAGCCTTCACTTTCTTCTACACCTCTGTCCTCCCTTTCTAATGACCTCTTGACTGAAGCTCCACTTCTCCAGAGACCAGAGTTACAGGCCTCAGGCAAACACCCTGTAACTCACACAAACTTTATCCCATCACATCCAAACCAAAATGGCCCACTATAGCTTCCTATCACCTTTCCAATGCCCCCTGTCCTAAACAAATACTTCCCTGCCACTTGGAAATATTAACTGAAAAACATCCTGATTCCCAGCAGGGACTGGGTGACATCATCTGTTCACGCACACACACAGTTATACACTCGTTCACTCATTCAGTTGCTCTTGTCCTTAAACCAGAGTCTGCAAATATTTTGATTACTGCATTATTTGAATATTAGTGCTTTGTGTTTTAGAATAGACATTTTTAATAAATGTTTCATTTTTTTCCACAAACTGTATTGATTCCATTCTAATACTGGCTGGTGCTAACATCTATATAAAAGCAAGTCATATTTGTTTCACAACCTTTGGGGCAGCTGGTGGCCTAGTGGTTAGGGCGTTCGCCCTGTGCTCAGGAAGTCGTGGGTTCCATTCCCAAGACCTCTGAGGTACCCTGAGCAAGGTACCGTCCCCACACACTGCTCCCCAGGCACTGTGTTCCTGGCTGCCGGCTGGTTCACTTGGTGAATGGGTTTAAATGCAGAGGAAGAATTTTGTGGTGTTCACACTGTGTGCTGTGGTGTGTTCATGTATGACAGAATAGTCACTTTCACTTTATTTCAAAATTAATAATAAAACTGGTAATGACAGATTCAATTAAGAATGACCATACAACTGAAATTCGTACGTTTCTCAAAAGACAGTTTTCTGTCATCTTGAAATCACTGAAAAGTATCAGTTTCAAAGAAGACATTAAACTTCAAATAATACCAAATAAAAAGTCTCCCATTGACTTTTGGAGGACAATTGCAAAAATAGGTAAAGCCATAACTTTGTTTTACCTTTGTGTGCGTTTTTGGAACATTCTCAGATTTTCTTGATTTTCATAGCAACAAGCACAAATCAGAGAGAAGGTGCCGCCGCAATTTTTTAAAATTAAAAATACATTTTGAAAGTTGTATGAGTTGGGACCAGACCAATGTTCTAATATCAGAAATTGTACAAGTTTTCTATCTGAAAATCCTCAAAATATAGTTCATTAGGCAAATGCAGTCCAAATTTAACAAAATTAATGCTTTTTGTACTTTTTTGGGCATTCTTAGATTTCCTTCATTTTCATTCCAACAAGCATAAATCAGTTAGTGGTGTGTTCACACTTTACTATAAGGGGCCACTTTACTTTTTGGCCTAGTTTACACTGTCAGTTAAATGTGACCCAATTCCGATTTTTTGCTCATATGTGACACAGATCGGATCAGTTCCATGACAGTGTAAACAGGGAAAAAACGCGTGCATTCGGATATTTTGAGATCGGTTTCAGGCCTCATTCATATCTGGAAATAAATCAGATATAAATCAGATATGTGCCAATGCGACTGTCATGTAAACAGGCACTGTACGTCATTAACTGCGACAATTTAGTACTTCATCGCGGTTTAATGACGTCATGTGGGAAGTACGTGTGGAAGCG
>JBBPCX010069021.1:0-11694 GCA_037974365.1 Hydrocynus forskahlii
GGTTGTGAGGCCGGTTTGTACTGCCAAATTCTCTGAAACGCCTTTGGAGATGGCTTATGGTAGAGAAATGAACATTCTTGGTAGACAAATGAACATTGTTAACTAGCAAGCAAGCAGAGAAAAGTAATAAATACTTTGCAGCCTAAAGCCCAGCAAAATTGTATAGATTAGATTTTTGGGCAAACCATCACTCTTAACATGTAAATGAAAGAACAGATGAAATTCATATAATCACCTTCTAATTAACTGCCATTGCCATTTTTAGCTAAAATTAAAAGCTTTTGTAATTAAAGTCCAAGTGGGTTGGATCATTGTTTGGTTTGGTGACTGTAACATTAAAACACATCTGATGCAATTCATCAGCTAATAGAAGGTTTAACTGGAATGTAGACCTACGAAAATATCAAACTGTTCCAGACTTTCAGTAACCCATCCCTGATTTAGAAGGTTATTTTAACCTGATTTAGGTACCCGTCTAGTTGGGTTACTTGTATTTTGGCCTGTCTGCCCTTGTGTTGCATTATGGTCCTGGAGGAGCATTGTTTTGTTTCACTGTGTACTGTGTATACGGCTGAAATTACAATGCAGCTACTTGATTTGACTTGACAAAACTGTATGAAAAATGGTTATTGTATTTATTTTCTACCTCTTGTTTTGCCTGTTTGTGTGTATATATTTCAGAGCAAGTAGCAGATTACCCGTGTGGGACAGAGGCTCCCTCTAGACTGTGTCCCAACGGCACAATATGCAGGCCGTACTGGAAAGGACCAAACTTCGGCATCACCAACTTCGACAACATCCTATTTGCAGTGCTCACTGTGTTCCAGTGCATCACCATGGAAGGATGGACAGACATCTTGTATAGTGTGAGTCGCCTTCTAAACTGACATATCTGAAATATCTTGTTATAAGAGCAGACATAGGCTCTAATGTAAACCCCATCCCCCACTTCCTCACACACTAAGGCTTTGTGGAATACAGATTGTGTTTTAATCTCTAAGGCTTTAGTGTGAAGTACTACACTACAGCTCAGAACACTTGACAGATTCTGTTCTGCTTGTCTAACTTGCAGAAATCTGAAGCAGGACTGTCTCTACTAGTAATAAAACTTCTCTGTGTTCTGGTATGAATACTGAATTTGTACTAAAATGTTGGATACCTTTCACTTTCCCAGAGTTTGAGCTTACTCTTATTGGCAAAATCTCTAAACATTTTAATGGAAATGAAGTCTTGCAATTGGACACACTGGTCATTTTGTGAGCTCCTCTTTATAGGTTACTTGTTACAGACTGAGATCGATAATTTGTCAATAACAGGAAGGGGCTATAAGGAAGATGCTTCTGATAAAGTGGCTGGTAACTGTATAAATGTGAATAAGGGGGAAAACCGTTTTGTCAGTCTACAGATTGTTAAAGATGAAAATTCAGTCTTATGGGCTTACAGTAATTTAACCATTTTCATTTCTGTAAGTTTGTGGTATAAAGATCAAGCTATACCAGTACAGGGTTACAGCAGCACCTTTTCTTAAATGCATCACCATGCTGAGCTTATTGTAACTTACAAAGTGCTCAAAGTGATTTTGGCTTTATACCATCTTCCAGCCGTCTTCATGCTGTGTAAGCCTTTGGGGAGCCAGATTCCTCACAGTTGTGTTCCTTCAGGGCTTTTGGCTCAGAGGACTGTCCTAGCAGGCTGGCAGTGGTTCACCTGGCCTCCTCTCACTGGCTGTGAAATGCCGAAATGTATCACAGTGCCAGAGCGCGGTGGGGGGGAGCATATGCCCTCTTGTCCTGCTCCACTGCCAGTGTGTGGGAGAAAAGGAGCGCATTAGCAAAAGCTGCCTGCATTCCGCACCCAGCTGCACTGCCACACTGCCTCATTCATGCTCATACTTTCTCACTCAGAGTTGAGTGTTCACACTACAGGGCAGGCAGTCTTAACACAGACTGATGTGTTTCTTCAGAGCACGCAGCACCTCTTTAGCTCCTTAAGCAATGTTCAGACAACTTTGCAAATGTGTTATTCTGTTATTGAGCAGAGATACAATGTAACAGGAGTACTCTGATGTGGCTTTTGTCATGTGCTTCTACAGAAAGGTTTCAGCAAAAATGACTTGAGAAGTACAATTCTGTTTTTTTTATACTGTCCCTGATGTTCCGACATAAATTTTACAGGAGAAGAGTAGAGCATTATTAACATTGTTTTCACACTTGGTCCGTTTCAACTCTGATCAATTTGTCAGAATTGTTTGTATATGTAAACACACCTAACGAACTCAGACCCCTTTGAAAGTCCCTGTCATGGTTTGCTTAACTGGTGCATAATGAACACGAAGCGGGAATTTGACAGTTTTTGCCCCCTAGCCTTGCTGTAGGCCTATCACGTGGTACAACCCAGAAGCAAGAAGAAACAATGGCTGCAGGTGTAGGACACCAAACTAAAGTATGTCCCCTTTCAAATGAACGCACACTGTGAACATAAATAGAACCGAGTTCCCTTTTTGTTGGTTCACTTTTTGGACCACTTCTAGAGGACTGGGTTTGGTTCCTTTAAAGAGGACTATATGTGAAAACACCCTAAATTAGTGTAACAGGCCATTTTGGTCTATTTCTATAAATCCATTCATCGCAAAATGTTACAATTATGTAAAGAGCAGTGTAATCAAATGATGTAAAAATCAGAAACTGTTTGGGAGTCTTTGGGAATAGATTCAAATGCCTTGTTCTAGAGAAATTCTTCAGGATTTTTCTTGGTAGTAGTGATAGGAACCTGATGCCTACTGAGTTTACTCTTAAAGCTACCTCACAGAAAGTTATTACATACATTTTTTTAACAATAGCTTTGCAATCAGATCTGCCCTAAACATAATTTAATAAAATACTCTTCTCCTAGCAAGATACATGCTGGCAAAACAGTACCCAAAGAAAGCATGTCAGTAGCAGCAAATAGCTGTGTTTATTTGAGTGCATTGGCATGTGGACGAAGTAATCAGTTCTGAAGAAGCATGTCCTCCTATGTATATTACTTATGCTTGAAAAATTACTTGTGTTTTGTACACAGACCAGTGGGAGGATTAGGCTGAATTTGACTTCACTGCAATCTGCAATTACAAACACCTACAGTTAAAAAACGCCTCTTATTTGTCCATGACTTGTGACTGACAAGCTAACTACAACGTTTCAGTAAAGTTACAAACAACGCATGAATATTTATGGTTTACCTCTACCCATTATCGGTGGACTGATGGAAAGGGGGAGGGATCTTCCCTTTAATCCCAAATTAAATCACAGCTATGAGAACATGAATTTTACTCCCATGGCACAAACTACATGCAATGTATGCAAAGGCATAGGTGTTATTTTGGTCACAGTCATGACTGGTGGGAAACCACAAAATCAAAAGTCACATCAATTAATCAGTTAGAACCAAATTAATGCATTTACTAGACATGTTAATAGGATTATGAATTATAAATCATTTATGAAAAAAACTTTTCAGTTGATAAACAGTGAGTGAAATGTGCATGCAGGTTTTATTGAGTTCTTCTGTTCTAGCATGTCTGAAACATTTGACAAGGTCAAGCACCATAAAGGAAACCTGTGGTAAGATGTGTTGTTCCACCTATCAATGTTATAATTGTTGATGAAAAATATGATATACCCAAAATTACCCAACATTGTTTCAAACTCGCTTCTTTCATTTTACTTGGAGAAAGCTCTTATGAAAAGGATTATGCACATCCACAGACTTCAGTTTAATACTCATTTGTATATATATTGATGAAAGCTGATTCATTTAAAAATAGTTTTTTAATATTATTTAGTATTAAAATAAGCTCTGCATCTTTTTTAGTGTTCACATATCAAACTCTAAAATAAGCACCTGCACTGCCTACAAAATGTTTGCAGCCTTGGCAGAGGCCAGTGATTTTACCATGACATAAAGTAAAAACCATTGTTAACTGTGGTGAAATAACTGTAACACATAAAAGCTAGCTCATTACACATATCCGCCAGATTATCCATAAATGAAATAATACACTAGTGTTTCCTGGTGGTTAGGGAGTTGCCTCTGTGATCAGAAAGTTGTGGGTTTGAATCCCAGAACTGCTAGTGACACAGTGAGGTTCCCTTGACCAAGGTACCGTCCCCACACACTGCTCCCATGGGGCTGCATTGTCAACTGCTCGTTGCTTCACTCGGGGAAAAAGATTAGGTGCTGAGAACAATTTCGCACTGTGTGCTGTGGTGTGTTCACCTGTGACACATATGGCCACAAATATGGCCTCTGGACTTGTGAAGAACCAAGTCCCCATACGGAGCATGGAAGCATGTGGACTCCTGTCAGTTGTAGGAAGTAATAGTTAGTCTTAAAGTGAACCTCGTGACTTCTATTTAGAAAATAAATATATCAAAGTACCTCTGCACATGTGTCCTCATCCCTGTGAAGCTGGAATCATGACAGTGGATGACTGTAGTCATCCTTAGATGCTTGGTTGCAAAGCTCATGGGCCCAATAGCCAAATATTTGTGATTTTTTTAAAAGATATTCATGCCTACAACAGATACATTGATCTACTATTGTATGAAGAGTAACACAAGCCATGTTTTGAACAGCTAACTATGCACATAGTGAAGTCTGTATATGTTCACTGGAATGTGAAGAAAAGTGAGGAAAATATTTTACAGTACTCTTTAAGCATAAGCTCTTAAATGGAAGGTGGCCAGTTATTTTTCTTTTCTTTGTAAGATATTGTTTACTTTCTTACAGGAAAGTCTTCTGTGATTGTACACACTTTTTCAAATATTGCATGAATGGCTAGGGTTTATGGTAGTTAACATAATGAAATGAGAATGATGGCTGGACTCCATTTTCTAGATTACATGTCAGGCTGGATTGATAGCTATCTTTATAACATTGTAATGAGAAGTGGAAGGATGGTTCATTGGACATTCAGTAATGAAACAGTGAACATAACTCTTCCAGGATTTCAGTGTCTTCAGAGTTTTTCATAAAGGCACAACATCTACATTTTTTCCAAATTTTACTGTGATATCCATATTTTACGATACTTTAGATACTGAATGCCCAGGCACCTGTAATTGACTTCCACTTGAGTTAAAGCAGCCAAGAATGCCTGAACATGCCCCTAACATTTCCAGATCATGATTTACAATAGCTGCACATCTGTGGAAATAAGGAGCTTATATAATGAAAAGCCAAGCCAAACAGTATATAAAGTTTCAAAACATGTGTTTTGCTCCCCAGCTCTTTCAATCATGTATGGACACTAAGCTGCCAAAGCCACCTGGTTTACATTTTTGAATTGGCAGAAGAATCATTGTATTTGTATACACCTACCCATTCATATTTGTTATAAAGTATTTTTAGCATGCCTGCATTTTGAATGAGGGACAATGCAACAGAACATTGATATGTGTGTCTTTAAGACAACAAAAATAACATATGTATATAGGGAATAATATAGCACAAAAATGGTTGTATATGTGTCCTTTAATACTGTTATCTGAGGAATATAGCTGTCTCACACAGATGAGAGTTTGGTAAAGGCAGGGGGGCGAGGGTCCTTTGTTAATCACAGAGCAGTGGTTGTCTCATTTTAATTTGATTATTATTCCTATACTACGCATTAACAAATGACTGCTTAATTACCACTGCTGTGATATGCACTGTTCCAGAGGCTGGGTAAAATGTAATGAAGTGGCAGGGGCTGCTAAGGATTAAATAGAAAACAAAACATACAGTCCTGTTGCACTGAACAACATTTAAAGGGCCAAATTAATGGAAAACATCATAGAATTTGGAATATTATTATGCCTGAAGTACTAAACTTCGTAGTAGTAGAAGTAAAATTCACTCCACCGTCTGCTGTAGAAAAATCTTGCTTTGAATTTATCATGATTTATGTTATCACAACCATGAATTTGTGCTGTGTAAGACAGCTAGTTCAGTATATGACTTTATACTCCACCTATACATGTTGAATGATAAGCAGTGAGTTACTAAGAGGATGTTATGGAATGAAATGAAATGATTAAATGACACACATATCCTTCCTGTTGGGACACACATTTAAAGAAACAATTTAATCTGTGCGCTTCAAACCAGGCTGCTTTTTGAATGAGGGGCATGTGAAAGCACTGCAATGTTTGGAGAGCTTAGGCCCCTGTTAGTTTGTGTGTAGACACAACTGTGATCTTACCTCAGCCCAAGCTGCAGTGTGTGTCCATGTGGGGCTTGTAAACAGCGTGCAGTGAGCCAGTGTGGGTCAGCACAGCGGTCTTGTTACCGCGGGCTGAGTCACCAGGCCTGCGTGCACCTTGACCCTGTCACTTTGCCATCCTGAGCTGTCAGACCCATTGGCAAGCTCATTAAACATAGTTAAAAATAGCCCATTGGGACTGAACCGAGAGGAATTATATTTGGACTCATGCAGCAGTGAATCATCTCTTCGTGTTTAATGTCTTTTTAGTGTATTTATGCTCTCTCTCTCTCTCCCTCTCTCTCTCTCTCTCTCTCTCTCCCTCTCTCTCTCTCTCTCTCTCTCTCTCTCCCTCTCTCTCTCTCTCTCTCTCTCTCCCCCTCCTTCTTTGTGGATGTAGCTAATTAGTGTGGCAGTAAAAAGGAAGTGTGAGGGCCTCGGGCCTGCAGTGCTGGATTCAGAAACAAAAGCACTTATCTTTATTATTGTAGACATTCTGGCAGGGGAAAAGTAGACAGCAGGATGCTTTTTGCAGTGTAAAAATGTCTTAAGCCATAGTTTGTCCACTGCTTTCTATGAATTCACAAATGTTCTTTGACAGGAGTGTCCAAATGGCTGATGTGGTTGCAAGGTTTTATTCCAAAAAGGCAGGAGCGCACATAACCAGTTGCTGAAGACTTAGGCTAACCAATTAAACGAGTAGAATCCATTTTGCTCTTCCTTGTTTAGAGCAAAATTTTGCTGCCACACTGGTCCCTTGCTGGTAAGATTGGAGAGCCCTAATCTATTAGCTTCCCATATCACAAGTGTTTTTTTTCAAACTGATAAAAACTAATCTGCCAAAAAGTGAGGATTTTGGTCTTTTAGTCACTCAGGACTATTGATTTTCCCTTGAATAACAGCATCAAAACTATGAGTAAGCTAAGTTTTAAATGGGTACTTTTTGTTAATGTTTGAATTGTTTATAGCTAATTATATTTCATAAAGTATTCAATCATTTTCGGACAAAATAGTACTCTCAGGTTTCCAGGTCTTCAAACATAAACATTCAGTAATGATGAATAAGGTTTTTAAATTGTATCTTTTAATGTGTTTATATTTTAACATGAATAGTTGCTGAAGTCACATTCACACAGTGTATTTATTAAATAAAATTATTACGTGGTGATATTTGAGATATCATGATCCATTGAACTATTTCCTAAAATCTATTTCCTTATCATATCAAAGATTAGGGATTTGCACCCCATATGTGTAAATATGCTCAGATGTTTAGGTCACAACGCTGTTATATGGTTCACTTTTCTCTTGTCTTTACTGCAGAGGGCAGGTGAGGCTGCAGATTTTCATTCCTACCAAGCAGCAGGATATGTTGAAGACTGAGACCAGCTGATTAAACAAATGTAATCAGCTGGTCTCAGTCTTCAACAGGTTCTCCTGCTTTGTTGGAATGAGACAAGCTGATCAAACAGGTGCAATAATGTGATCTACTCCTTATTCAGAAATAAAAATGGTCTGCCACACTGGCCCTTTGCACTAATGATTGGATACCCCAGACTTAACTGTGCAATCTTAGTGTGTAGTTTGGTGTGTTACCATACTATATTTTTGTAAAGTGCAGTGCAGTTTAGATGGACACATAGGGAGATGTATGAGATCAAAGGAGGTCAGAGAAGATTACATTTTGTTTACTAGTATAAAAGCTAAGTGACAGAAGCATATTTGAATGGGGAAATACGCTTCTTTCATCTTTGGCATTTGGAACTGTACTTGCATCAATAATACTGCATACACAGTAGATCATGCCCCTTTGTTGTTGAAAAGTTGTATTTTTCTGCTTTTATATTGAGGCTGAGTACCCCATGTACTGAGGTGTATCTGCCTGGTACTGTTTCCTTTCCTTCAAATGATGAAATGTAATAATAAATGCATTAACCAAACTTTTTAAACACAATCTGCTTGACCATTTATGGTCCCTTTAAATGATTCTGCATATGTTTTATTTATTTGTTTCTCTTTCGTGATTAATTTAAGCATCCACAGAAATTCTGTAGAAATCTGGTATTCGAATTTGAATAATATGTAAAGCCAGCCATCATATCTTTTTGACCTGCAGCCAACACACCGTCACTGGACAGCTTAATGCACTTTGAGACAGAATTGTCTGACTTCCAATTCTATTACATCAGCTAACTGATGTCCATGCTGGCTTTCACTTTTGTACCCCCAATGTCCTGATGATAAAGCCAAAATTTAGATTCAGTTGTGCCACCTTTCTAGACATTGAAATAAATAATAAATAATAAATAAAACCGCAGAAGTGCTGAAGCAAACCTTTTGCATTTACATTACATTTACGGCATTTGCCTGACGCTCTTATCCAGAGTGACGTACATCAGTGCTCAAGTAGTCCACATTAGAGTTGAAGATCTTTGCCCTAACCCAACGGGTTTGGTTGGGTTTGGGCTTAATTTCTATCGTTTTACACAGACTCGGGCGGGGCTCGGGCCGGGCTTGGGCTTGTGCGGTAAATGAGCGGTCAGGTGATGCATTTGGATCAGCGCGAGAAAGATGGAAAATGGATGCTGAGGAAGTGAACTGAGGTTAGACTCTGGCGATTATGTTTTGGTTGCATCCCGACCAGCAGCAGCAGCAGCAGTGAAAAGGTGTTCAGTGCTGGACGCACCATCAGTGAGTGCAGGACCACGCTGAAGACATCTACAGTGGATTCAATCATTTTCCTCCACAAAGACATGTAGCCTAATCTTGGTGAGTGAAGGTTTTAACTAAATTAAAACTAAATATGAATTGAGTTTTAAATACATAATGTTGACAGAGTATGTCTGATGTTGGCATTTTTCTGTTATTAAATTTCAGCTGCTGTTTACTGTCTCGTTGAGGCTGGATTGTGGAGAGAAGTGGCGAAGAAAATCCCGCGGAGCCTTTATCTTAATTTCGTTATTGCCAAATACCATCTTAATTTAGAATTTATCTTAATTTAATTTATTAAGAAAGACTCTTTTTATTGTCGCGTTGACCTATTTGGCTAAGTGTCTGCCAAGGCCTTTATAGAGCGCTGAGATGTTACGATGTTAACAGAGGACTGTTATTTCTTTCTTCCAACTTCCAAGTGGCCTATAGCCTACATTAATCATAAATAAATGATGTTAAAATGTATCAATGACTCATTGTGGACAAAAGGCAAAAGAGCTGTGTGCGTGCGCACATTTGAGTAATGTTGGGCTGTAAACGGGTTCGGGCTTTTAAAAAGCTGCCAATTAAAATGTACTTGTCGGGCTCGGGCTGAATTCTGTCAGGTTCGGGCCTTGTCGGGCCTAACTTTTAAGGCCCGATTACAGCTCTAGTCCACATCACATTTTCATGTTTGTCACAACACTTATCCATTGTTTGAGATAATTTTGTGCAGACTTAGTTGAAAAGACATTTTGTGCAGACTTAGTTGAATGCACAAGTAAACAACAGTACCATCTCTAAGAGTTACTAAGCAATAGACACCTATTTTTTTCACTTATTGTATGCAATCTTTCGCTTACTCTTTCATCAGCCCTGTAAGATGTAGGATCATGCAAATCTAAAGCACAGCCTGCTTTGAACATTTTTTTCCCTGGTGACAGCGCTAACTAGGCATACTCATGGTTCTGCTACTACAACCATGGATGATTGATAGCCGGTTATGAGGTACCCTTACCAATGTTAACACGATTTAATGAAGTCAGCCACGCATGTGATGACTCGGCAGAGCTGGAGCTTCTGTCACAGCAGAGCAGTACATTTGTCTTGTGACAGAGATAGTTAGGTCTGAGCTGTTTCTGCTCTTCTGCAACATCACTAATACACCTGCCAGTCAGAACACAATGAATTACTTCATTTAGCTGTCATACTGAAGCTAAGGGCCACAGTAAACTTCCTAAGGGGTCAGGCTGGGCCAGTATGTACCCTCTGCATAGCATAATTCTCCTGCCATTTGTGTTGGGTATTGCAGGAGACAGAATCCTGCTGTTGTTTACTAACACACAGTCCTGCCAGAAAGATACTTCATTTGCATACAATCTAGACCAGGTGGGACTGGGAGATGATTGGCATGCATAAGTATGGTATGGTATCTCCCTGTGGGCTCCTTAAGGAGCAATTGCTCAACCTTGAATCGAGGATTCAGTGGCATAGTGTGTCACGGTGCCTGTCTAGACAAAGCAGAGACTGAAATTTCAGCTATCAGTAATAACATCAAACGATTATGGTGCAATGTTAAAGCTAGGAGCATTATTAAGGAGCCTATGTCATGGAGCAAAAAATACATTTTCCTCAGCATAAAAAAAATTAGCCACATTGTTGAAATGTCAAAACATACCATTCACTCCCAATCCATACAGTCCATACATCGAAACAAAGTTTAACCCACCTATTATGTTCATTTAGACTAAACACTCTGTTTCTGGTCACTTTTGACCGGGAACATGTTAGTTGATTATAAATCCATGATAATATATATATATTAATGTTGTGTTGGAAATTTCTACTAACACAAATTTATGTGACCATTACAGGTTTTGAATTTCCATTTTCTATTTATGGCTTGTAGGCCTCATTCACCTAAGGTCTAAACTATAGGTCTAAATTATAGAGAGATTATTTTGACTGTAACACAGACTAAGATGAAACATTTTGTACTGTTTATCACTGAGAAGTAGTAAGCAGTTTTTATCCAGTTGCTATGGTTTAGGAGGTGGTTGCTAAGTACTTTTTAGGCGGTTGCTGTGTCGAGGAGGTTGTGGCTCAGGAGTTTCTAGAATCTAGATGGTTGCTATCGGATACAATGTGGTTGCTAAGTAGTTTCTAGATGGTTGCTATCGGATACAATGTGGTTGCTAAGTAATTTCTAGATGCTTGCTATTGGATACAATGTGGTTGCTAAGTAGTTTCTAGGCAGCTTCTATTTGTAGGCGGTGCAAAAGAGTTCCTGGATTTTTGCTGTGGTAAACAAAGTGGTTGCTAGAGTGTTGCTAAGTGCTTGCTGTGGTGTAGGAGGTGGTTGCTAAGCAGTTTCTTGGCAGTTGCTATAGTGTTGGAAGTGGTAGCGAGGGAGTTTCCAGATGGTTGCCATGGTATAAATGGTGGTTGCTATGGTGTAGGAGCTTGTTGCTATGTAGTTTCCAGGTAGTTGCTAGATTGTGGAACTGGCTGGGGAGTTTCTATGTGGTTGTAAAGATATACAAGATGGTTACTCAGGTGAAGGAAGCGGTTCCCATGGAGATTTTGGGCAGCAGGCCAATCTCAAAATCTTATCGGGAATTTTGCATTTTTATTCAAAAGAACTGTCAACAGGTGTGGTTCCAAACAGAGTAAACACTGAACTGGAGATAGGACAGGTTCCTGTGGGCGAAAAGGGGACATAAGGTGTGTGTTTGTGTATGTGTGTGTGGGTATGTGTGTGTGTGTGTGTGTGTGTGTGT
>JBBPCX010069022.1:0-11694 GCA_037974365.1 Hydrocynus forskahlii
AGTTGGATGGTGAAACACTACTAGAAGTTCCTCAAAGGTAATTATTGCCATTTTGTTTAAGAGAGAACGAGAGATTTTTGAACTTTGAAATATTCAAGTTCTGTAAACGCTGCATCGTTTCTCTTATTTTGATGTTTTGTCGATTCCTTTAAAATGATGCTTTAAAGAACAAGATTTTAGGAGAAATGTTGACAGCAGTTCTTAAAAACTAAGGCAAAGCTGTTCAGTTCAATATTTGCAGCTATAAAAAAAAACCTGAGAAACATTTTTGCAGTGGGATCTTATTTAGTTCCAGAGCTGTATTTTGATCTCAGTCTGGTGAAATATTATATTGTTATATTGTATACAGTCCTGTTTTCCTTTTACTGATTTTTCTTATTTTTTGGCGTCAACAAAGCTGTGTAAATGTAAATGTAATTATGTAAGTATGTAATTAGTTATATATTTTAATTTAATAGTCTAATTTAATTCTATTTTTCATTCCTTTTTTTATCCAAGGCTAATCCAATCAGATGGAGGTGAGGCTGTGCTTCCTCCGAGTGACGTGATGCAGCATCGCATCTTTTCAGTTTGAGTAGGTGGAAGTAAATGTGTGGTCTGAATTTAAAATGGACTGTTTTTCTTTAATCTTTCTTTCTTTAGACTTTAACCTTTCAGTTTTTTACTGAAGTCCCGACTTCTAAGTAATATGTTCTTGACATTTTAACACCAAAACAAATGAGGAAAATGTCTCAAACTGGTCTATATGGCATATAAATCAAATGTGAATGCAGTTTATCAGCTTAATATACATTAATAATAGTGTCTACCTTTAAAAAGTACAGCAGAACATAACTAACAACTCGAAGGGTTAAAGAGTTAAAGCCACATGAGAGTGAAGAACTATAAAAAATGAAACAGGTTTTAATTTTGTGCGTTTATGTGATTCAGACTGGTGATCGCTGCTTTTCTGCTCTTCTGTTTCACTTCATTTTAATCAAAGATTTTATTTGACTAAAATAAACCCAGTTAAACTGTCCCTCAGTGCATGAAGACCATGTTTAGTTTGAATGACGGAATATTTTTGACATCGTGGCATTGATTCTCCAGCGTCCTGAAGGGGCTTTAAGGGGGACGAAAGTAAACAAAAGCAAACAGAGACACACACTGAAAAAGTCCACATGAATGAAATACGTCACATCAACACAACCATCGCAAAAGTGAGTATTCGTCTGAATCCAGTGGATAAATACAGCGCTTTTCAGACAGAACAGACGTGTTTAAGAGATCCTCAGCGTTTCTCCACTAGAACTTCCATCTGCTGTTTCTGTCGTGTGCAGCTCATTACCGCACACACAAATGTCAACAAGTCTTTCTGAAATTTAACGAACATAAAATACACTCAAAACACAAAACTCACTTATGATAGAAGTTATAATGGACATACAGTTTAAAGGGAACTCCATTGTTTCTCGACCCTAATCTCTTTCTGGTGTTTCTGTCGTGTGTGGTCGATTACCGCACACAATGACTTTAACACATTTCCCCAAACGTAGAAGAGAACAGAGAACACACCGACTGAAAAGTCATTAGAGGGGCAGTACAAACTCCGTCTGAAACTGTTTATGTAAAACACTTTAATGAATTCGTCAAAAAAGCTGGAAAATAAAGATGTAAATCTGTACAACTGGTTCGCCTAAATCATCATTTGTGGTGATGTGGGCGGAGTTTTCACAGGCTCGGTCCCCATGGACACCATAAAATAATTAGTTCTGTCAGATGGTGAAAACACACACACAGTGGATAAAAAAACACACCCTGTGAATTCATACTGGTTTAAAAAAAAACACACTGCAGATTCACAGCGTATTAAAATCCGCAAACAATACAGATTTGCCATCGAACACACACTGCAGATTCATACAGGATTAAACTCACTCCACAGCTTCATACTGCACTCACTAAAGATTCATACTGGATTAAAAACCACTAACAGTACAGATTTTCAATAGAACACACACTGCAGATTCATACTGGATTAAACTCACTCCACAGTTGTTATTATCAGTGTACAAACTACACACACTGCAGATTCACACTGGGTTAAAAACCACAAACACTACAGATTCACACTGGATGAAGAAACACATGCTGCAAATTCATACTGGATTCAACTCACTCCACAATTTATTCTGTCAGAGTTTACAAACTACACACATTGTTTCTAATTCAGCTCCATTAAGATTTAAATTTAAGTTTGTACATTAAATCCAGGAACACAGACTTCTATCTCACACCAGTTTCCTGTTGATAGATTTTGTTTCTGAAAGGTATGACAGCTCTGTCCTTGGTAAAGAACCTGAATCAATCAGACGTTGCTGGGCTGAAAAACACTGCGTATTCCTTTAAGAACTTGATCTAGAAGTTGAAGTGCTGACCGTCCTAAAGGCCATGCCACTCATCCTGGTCATTTCTCACCCACTCCGGCGCGCCCGTCTTGACCTTGTGTTGTGAATGGAAACATTTTTTGCATACCAGTCCCCCCGTGTGTGTGTGTGTGTGTGTGTGTGTGTGTGTGTGAGGGTGTGAGAAAGCCATGCAGAGGCTTCGTATCTGAACCTCTTTGTGACGTGACGGTAGAGGCCCTGCGGCTGACCTCCAACTAGCCAGCAAACAATGTCTATTCAAATAAATCAAAACTCTTATAAAAAGAAAACAGAAATCTGTTTCTGACATCTGGCTTTCCGCGAGCCGGCTATTCTTCTCCGGAGCGAGCGTGGATGTCACTGCAGGAGCTGAGGGAAAGAAGAGAGAAGAATTTATGCAGCCCGGGCAGTTTGATTGGACTCTGCCGCGTAGCCGTGGACATAAAAGCCAGTAAAATATCACAACTTTAATATCTGTGGCCTTCCGTCGAGCAGCTTTTCTGCGTCTGAAAGGCAGGCTTTATTAAAGACACCGGCCTTGAGGAGCGACTGATTAAAGCCATCCATCACAGAGATGATGGCGAAACGCATTCTCTTCAGTACAGTACGTACAGTAACTAAAGCCCGCTCACGTCTCCGCAAGATTTAAGACAACGTTTATCCGGCTTATCACGGAACAAGGCGGTCCCGACTTGATGCAGAGCTGTGAGGCCTTCGACCCGCCATTTGGCTTCCATGTGCCGAACCCTGTTCGCCATCCGTTAAAGAAGGCTTTACAACTGGAGCACTTTGACATGTTTATCTGTGCTTTTTAAATCAACAGTTTTCAGGAGGTTTTAAAGGGCCCACGTTCTGCATTTTCCCCCAGATGTTTCCTTTTTCATTAACTGTTTGGTTTTATGCGACAAAAGCAGTCCTAATTCTTTTTGACATAACTATTTCCATATCCTGCAATTAAACTGTCTCGTTTTTGTTACTGTGCCTTTAAAACCGATGAACGTGTTTGCGTTCGCTTTCTTGACTTCACAAAAACAGACTTTATAACTTAATTTCTACACATGGACTGCATGAACTAGAAAACGAAACATGGAATGGTTTCATACTCATAGAGACGCTGATTTCAAAATAAACTGCAGTGGTTTATCCGGAGCTGTGTAAATATGTTCGAGTGACGATTAAATCTGAATTAAATCTAAAAGATCCGCAGCGGTTAACCCTGAAGAGCGGCGGAGACGGGAGGTGCAGCGATGACGTTGCTTTTTAACTGGACTATCCTCGGCCCAAATCCAGCGTGATCTAAAGATCTTAAGAGCTTAACCCTTAATTTACCCTGAAAATACACCAAACCCTTCATTTGAATAAAGTGGCCGTTCATTTGTGAAACTGACCTCTTAATTTTACCTTCAATTTAGATTTAATGGATGAGTGTGAAACCCCTTCATCTGAAATTTAAGGCCTTAATTCAGGAGGTTCTATTATTTAGGGGGGAATTTGAAAAAGAGGTAAATTCAGTAGTTTTACTCCTTAATCACCTTAATCTGTGCACTTTCCCCCTTAATTTTCCTTCATTTTCTGTATGGTAAAATAAGTTCACATTAAGGCGTTTGGTTTCGAAGTGGATGGCTAGGCTAGTTAGCACCAAGTGTCACCATAGAAGAAGCTGAATCAGACCAATTTAGATCTTCTTTACGTGAATGTAGAATGACCCCATTCATGCTGATCTGCTACTGGGACCTCGGAGTTGTAAAGAACGCGGGGAACAATGCCGTCTTTCGGCATTCAGGGAGAAAGCCGGTTCGTGTTTTGGACTTCAGGCTGTTTTGTGTGTTAGTGAGGCTTCCCATGGCTGCAGGACTGGAAGCAATCCAGGCTTCAGCAGATGGTGGAGGTTAACACACTCCAGGCTGCAGAGGGGCCTTCATATCATCACCCTTCATCACCCTTACCTGCCTGGATCATCTTCACAGCCTCTGCAGAGCCCAGGACAGGAGGAGAGCTGGGGAACAGGTTCGAGGGCAAAGAAACGAAGCCACATGGACACAGAATGTGCACTGATTAACCCTATCTTACCAGTTTTACACCAGGATCCAATCGTCGTTCGCATTAAGTTCAAAACCTTGACACTCACCTTCAAGGCCAAAACCTCCTTACTTTTCAGCTCTGATCAAGCAGCGTCACTCCTCGTCCTCTGAGGACTTCAAGCATCGCTCGTCCTGAACCTCCGCTGCTCAAAAGAAGAGGAAGACCTGCATCAAGACTCTTCTCAGTCTCGGCCCCCCAGTGGTGAAACGAACTCCCTCTTCCGATCAGATCTGGAGTCCCTCACTGTCTTCAAGACCCGTCCTCTTCAAGACCCCCCTCTTCAACACCGCCCTCTTCAAGACCGCCCTCTTCAAGTCCCACCTCTTCAAGACCACCCTCTTCAAGACCCATCCTCTTCAAGACCGCCCTCTTCAAGTCCCACCTCTTCAAGACCGCCCTCTTCAAGTCCCACCTCTTCAAGACCCATCCTCTTCAAGACCGCCTTCTTCAAGTCCCACCTCTTCAAGACCACCCTCTTCAAGACCCACCTCTTCAAGACCCATCCTCTTCAAGACCGCCCTCTTCAAGACCCGTCCTCTTCAAGACCCTCCTCTTCAAGACCCACCTCTTCAAGACCACCCTCTTCAACACCGCCCTCTTCAAGTCCCACCTCTTCAAGACCCATCCTCTTCAAGACCCATCCTCTTCAAGACCACCCTCTTCAAGACCCACCTCTTCAAGACCCCCCTCTTCAAGACCGCCCTCTTCAAGACCCATCCTCTTCAAGACCCACCTCTTCAAGATCCCCCTCTTCAAGACCGCCGTCTTCAAGACCGCCCTCTTCAAGACCCGTCCTCTTCAAGACCCATCCTCTTCAAGACCGCCCTCTTCAAGGAGCACCTTGGTGTCTAACCAGTCCTCTCGTTTATCTCTTATTCATCATTTTCTTTATATTTAAAAACCTCTGGCTCTTACTCTCTTAACTGTTTTCCTTACCTGTGAATGAACCTCTGACTTTTTTTCTTTTGACAGGGTTTGTTAGGGTGTGTATCTTGGCTGGCAGTAACTTGGTTAAAAGCAGGTGTTGATTTTAATGTAGCTTTACAGGTATGAGGAACAGACGCAGACGACTGAAGCACTGATATACATCGCTCTGGATAAGAGTGTCTGCTAAATACCGTAAACGTAATTGTCATGTCATAGTAAAACGGATCAGTGTGTGGAATTGGAGCTCTCTCTCTGTGAGAGCTTCTTTTATCCAATTGCTGCATGAAGAAGATGCTGTTCTTATTGTTGGATGTGATCGATTCCGAGCGTCAGAATGTAATGCCACCATGGTAGTTCTAATGGTTGATCAGAGGAATGATAAAAATCCAGTAGTGAAAAATCCAGTAGTAAAAGAAATTTCAGCTTCATGTATAGTAAAAGAGAAGTTAGAGAGAAGAGTGAACAGCAGAGGCAGCTCAGTATTACAAAACACGATAAACCGTCAGAGGAAAAGCAGATTCAAACGCATGGAAACACGTGAGGTAATATTATGATGTAATATGATGTAATATTACCACTGATGCCATCACTTGAAGTTTGCAAAGAACACTAAAAGTATATTTTTTATTCCATGTAAGGTACTGTGCTAAAGTCTTAGGCACCTCGGAAAATTACATTTAAAATCTGTTTATGGCTGACAGTAAGTGTTTATCACTATTAGAATAAAAGTTTTATCACAATTAGTGAATTTTATCACTATTATTACAATAAAAACAAATAGTGATTTTATGTGTATCACTGTGTTCGCGTAACCACATCCAGACCTTTTGTTCAAGGTTTGGTGTATTTTCAGGGTAAATTAAGGGTTAAGCTCTTAAGATCTTTAGATCACGCTGGATTTGGGCCGAGGATAGTCCAGTTAAAAAGCAACGTCATCGCTGCACCTCCCGTCTCCGCCGCTCTTCAGGGTTAACCGCTGCGGATCTTTTAGATTTAATTCAGATTTAATCGTCACTCGAACATATTTACACAGCTCCGGATAAACCACTGCAGTTTATTTTGAAATCAGCGTCTCTATGAGTATGAAACCATTCCATGTTTCATTTTGTAGTTCATGCAGTCCATGTGTAGAAATTAAGTTATAAAGTCTGTTTTTGTGAAGTCAAGAAAGCGAACGCAAAGGTTGCTGATGGAGTTTCACAGTCCAAACAACGGCTGGAGGAACCGAGGAGGAATCTGGAACCGAACCTGGGTTCTCCTCACCAGCTCACACAGTATCAACTACTTTTACAAACAAAGCAAACTTGTGTTTTTGTTGGCAGAAAAACTCTGACTGCTCAGATAAATGTCTTGAAATGATTCGCACAGGGGCCTTTTGCACAGGACGTTTTGTGGAAATGTACCTAAATGTATTTTTCTGTACTTTTTCCAAAAATGGATGTCCTAAGGTTAAACACATGCTGGTGTACATTTGAATAAATATATTATACTAAGTGTATTTTTAGAGTCTCTGTCTCACTGAGAGCTGCATCTGTCTGAGCTCCTCATCAGAACTCTGTGAAGATCGCGGTCGCATCATTAGGAGGGATCGATGAGTGGGTGGCTTGAGTCAAATCAATGAAAATTAAAAATGATGCATTTTTTTTAAAGGTTGTAAACAAAATTATACATTTTATACAAAAGCAATATCTAAAATGCAGTTCGTGCTTAATTACAGTTCAAATACACATGATGAGTAATTACAATAGAAAAAGTATCTCAAATTTGAATTGATGTAGTTCCGAAGCAGTTTCCTCCGGGATCAGTGAAGTTTTCTGATTCTGATTCTGAAACTCACCTCAGGTCAAATCCCAGGCGTGGCTGATTTGAAAATTACTTATTACTGCAAGTGCACGCCTTCTATTAATTTTTAAAAAAGCAAATACAAAATGTTCCACAGGCAAAGATTTGTCCTGTTTAAGTGGTTGACCTGAATGTTAATATCACGTATTTTCAAACAAAAGAAAACGCGTCATTTGAACGGGGGGCCAGAACTCCTCCACATGACCCAATAATAGACTGCTATATGTTATCAATAATACAAAGTGTTCTTAAAACACTTATTTAAAAACAGCTTTAAGACAGTCTCCAGGCAATTAATATGTAAAAATCGTGAAACCGACCCCTTAATTTTACCTTAAAATTAGATTGAAGACGTGAGTGTGAAACCCCTTCATCTTATATTTAAGGCATTAATTCAGGAGGTTCTATTATTTAAGGGGCAAATTTGAAAAAGTAAGAGGAAAATTCTGTAGTTTTACCCCTTAATCACCTTAATCTGTGCACTTTATCCTTTAATTTTACTTCATTTACTGTGTGGGAAATTAACATGAAAATTAAAGTCATTTTAAGGGGTAAAATGGAGCCGTTTGTTTTAGTAGTGAAGTGATAATGCTGTGAGACCCATGAAGCTTATTGGAGTCAGACTTTAGCGGCTGAAGCTTATCGCAGGTCTGTGTGTGTGTGTGTGTGTGTGTGTGTGTGAGAGAGAGAGCGAGGGTGAAGGTGTTTCACATTAACCCAAAAACACCGTGACGATGTGTTTGATCATCTGAGCTCTGGAGAAAGACCACCACACCACCGAGGTGGGGGGGGTCGGACTCACGCCGGGAAGCAGATGGAAGCTACTGTACGGAAAAGATGTTACCCACAATCCCCTAGGGAGCTCTAACACTCGCTCATCTACTGAACCGCACTGATCCTCAAAAGTTTGGGGACGCCTGGCCTTGCAAAACCTTTCGGAACGCAGAAGCTCTTCCTCGGCAATAACTCACCACTTTAAACAGGAACCTGGTCAGAACTCGCCCAAACCGTGAAACTGATGGGACGGATCAATAAAGCCAAAGGCCACACCCACTTCCTTCCCTTGTTATGATGTCAGCACTCAAACTTTTCGGGTGTATAAAGCACCTCTGGGTCCAAAAGAGTTTCGACATGAGAATTTAACAACGGTTTGGAGAAGGAAAGTGTCCGTCATCATTAGAGTGGAGAGAAAAGGTAAAAGGGTGAAGAACTTTCATCTCATGCTGAAAAAGAACAGACTTTTGCACAACTTTGTTCGGCGGCCGAGATTAGAGTCACGCGAACGCCAGCGTGGTCGTCCAGTGGCGCGCAGGATGATTGACAGCGCAGGGATTCCCAGTGGCTGTTCAAAGAATTTGCATAATGTCTGCTGGTGAGAGAACACTGAGAAGATTCTCAAACTGTCAGTTCTATCAGTCTGACCACTGATATACACAGTAACAATAATAGTGTACTGAACGCTTTTTAGGAACTGAGAAGGAATAGCAAGAAAATGGATTGGAGCTTCAAAAGAAATGAAGGTGTCCCCAGAATCCTGACAGGCCGTACGTCTCGTCTCTTTCTCAGTTCTGTTCATCTCTTTCTCAGTTCTGTCCGTCTCTTTCTCAGTTCTGTTCGTCTCTTTCTCAGTTCTGTTCGTCTCTTTCTCAGTTCTGTTCGTCTCTTTCTCAGTTCTGTTCGTCTCTTTCTCAGTTCTGTCCGTCTGTTTCTCAGTTCTGTTCCTCTCTTTCTCAGTTCTGTTCCTCTCTTTCTCAGTTCTGTTCCTCTCTTTCTCAGTTCTGGGCCGAGTGTTCAGCCTTCCTCGGATGTTTCTATTATACCAGGACAGGTAAAAGTGAAGGACCCTGCGTCTGGGTCTCCGTCCACACAGGCCCGGATCTCCTGCCTGGGGTCGCGACCCTGAGAGGGTTACACACACGTTTACCTCAGTTTTGATTTCAGAAGGTTGAACATTAGAATGAATCTGGTGTAACCACGGAAACAGGTGTAGTGTAACCATAGAAATGAGTGTATCGTACCCATGGAAACAGGTGTGGTGTAACCATGGAAACAGTCGGAAGGGCCTCAGCAGAACTGCGGCAGGACCTTTGAACCCCAGAGGCGTGTGGCGGGACCCTGGACCCGCAGTGCCCCGATCCACAGCCCTGCTGTCAGTCAGTCTGCGCTCGATTCTGTTTCTGTCAGGTGGGTTTTTAAAGCCGGGCTGTAAGAGTGAATCTGACGGGTCACACAGTCACACACAGCCTCTAGACCACCGAGAAAATGGGGGGGGACCGGCGCCCCCCCACGGCCTCCAGCGCACCCGCCGGTTCTGTTTACCGCACACTCGTGGTCGGGATATTCCACTCACTCGCAAAAATGACAGCTTCCACATGCCTCGTTCTCCACAGACGCGGTGGAGGCAGAGGAGGAGGAGGCGCTGTCCCAAAACAACACAGATACAAACAAAGAATTAAAACTGTCAAACCTGATTCTTTCTGAGGAAAATTCCTTGTGTTGAACGTGAGAAGGGCCGAGTCGCCCCAGCCCTTTTTCCTCAGTGTAGAAAACTGCTGGAGGGTTTTGGCTCGTTCTGGTGTTGAGGATTCTGGTCCCTAGAAAACAGCACGACTTCAGAACCTGAACCCAACATCAGATCATCAAACACGAGTGTAACAGCGACAATTCACCCAACTTTACATTCGAAACTTCCGTCCAGACCACATTAGTGTGTGCATGTAAGAGGCATTTTATTACAATCATATTATATTTTAGGAAATCTTGCATGAAAAAAGTCCTTTACATTTTTGTTGTTTTTGCTTTTTTTCTGTTAAAACCAAAAAAAGTCAGAAGTGCAGAACTCAACAATTTCATACATAACTGTAAAATTAAATAGATGTTACACAATAAATATGATTTACTCAATATAGCATCAACACTATAGCGCAACATAACAAATATGTCATGTTATTAATTTTTTTTAAATATCATAGCTTATAAATATCATAGCTTATAGCATATTGCAAACTTTTTCCAAAACACATTTATAGACATTCAGCAATTTATGAATTCTGTTGTTAAACAAAATATTTGTATTTCATAATTGTTTATTTGCACTCATTCTGCCAAAAGATTTGACAAACATTTTTGAAAGTTGTTTGGTTTTATGGGTCGTTTTGATGATCTGAAAAATATAATTTAGTCGTGCCCACTTCCAGCTGGGACTCCCCCAGTTAAACGCTTCCACCAACCCAGTCCGTCTTCCGGGACAATTCTGGGACGTGGACGTTTTTACAGAAAACTCAAAACACTCAAAAAACACTGTTCAGAGGGCAGCGGTCACTCCAGGCTCAGACTGACCGGATCAGCTGCCCGTCACAGGAACGCCGGCGTTTAGGAAACAGTGAACAGGCTGAAATTACCCTGTAAATCAGGACCACCCAGCTGCACGCATGTACATGCACATAAACAGATATACAAGCGCATGGCTACACACACACACACACACACACACTCACACACACACACTCACACACACTCAAACACACACACACACACACACAAACATGCAGAGATTTGGCTTTGGAGGCTTTAATCATATTGCTGGCTCTTGCCAGAGTTAATCAGCCTGCTGTGGTTAGTCCATCAACAAAAGGGCCTGTTTAATTATCCACACTCTCTCTGGGTGCCTGCAGAAATCTGCGGCTGGAAAACTTGAGTAAGAAAACGTAGAGGCGCTGACACACATCAGCAGAGCTTTCCGTCAAACCTGAGCTCCACCACCCCACGTAACAGCTCCAGAACCCTGCTCAAACATCTCCAGATCCCTGCCCTAACATCTCCAGAACCCTGCTCAAACATCTCCAGAACCCTGCTCAAACATCTCCAGAACCCTGCTCTAACATCTCCAGAACCCTGCTCAAACATCTCCAGAGTCCTGCTCAAACATCTCCAGAACCCTGCTCAAACATCTCCAGAACCCTGCTCAAACGTCTCCGGAACCCTGCTCAAACGTCTCCAGAACCCTGCTCAAACATCTCCACAGCCCTGCTCTAACATCTCCAGAACCCTGCTCAAACATCTCCAGAACCCTGCTCAAACATCTCCAGAACCCTGCTCTAACATCTCCAGAACCCTGCCCTAACATCTCCAGAACCCTCCTCAAACAGCTCCAGAGTCCTGCTCAAACATCTCCAGAGTCCTGCTCAAACATCTCCAGAACCCTGCTCAAACATCTCCAGATCCCTGCTCAAACATCTCCAGAACCCTGCTCAAACACCTCCAGAACCCTGCTCAAACATCTCCAGAACCCTCCTTAAACAGCTCCAGAACCCTCCTCAAACATCTCCAGAGTCCTGCTCAAACATCTCCACAGCCCTGCGCTAACATCTCCAGAACCCTGCTCAAACATCTCCAGAATCCTGCTCAAACATCTCCAGAACCCTGCTCAAACATCTCC
>JBBPCX010069023.1:0-11693 GCA_037974365.1 Hydrocynus forskahlii
AACTCATCCAGCCATGTCTTTATGGAAACCGGGTCCACAAAGTTGGAAGCTTGACGTTGTCCAACATGTCTTGCTGAGATTGCTCTTCACTGAAAAGGAAGGGGCCACCTGAATTAAAAAATTAAGAGGCGTGTCCCAATAATTTTGTCAACATAGTGTAGTCTGTATAGTAACTTTTGTTACGACTGCACAGAGACAAGAACAATATAAAATATAAAGTCTAAATAAATCCAAAGAGAACTCTACAGAACAAAAATTCAGTTAAGAAATACATGTGGCTGTATTACACATTGCTGGGAATAAATACTATAGATAAGTAATTTAGAGTTAAGTGAAATACTATGAACTCAAATAGTGGTTGGGAGTACATCATGGCATGTGATAGAGATCAGCAGTGGATAATAGTCAGAATTTCAAACAGTTGCATGATAAGATACCCACACAATTCACAGTACTTGTGGTTTAAATGCTGCCTTTTAGCGAAGATATGGTTGTGGTAGAGCAGCGATCAGTGAACTACAACAGACCTACAGTAGAGCTCTCTGAGGTCAAGGATATAATCTTAAGCTCTCCAATAAAGAATTCAATAAAACTGAGGGTGACAGAGGACCACGTTCTACTGCAGGACACTGTTAATCACCTGGAAATCATTTTACTTCTCAGTCTGGAGGTTATCATCATAAATGGGCTGCTAAGGTTAAACACCATTTACCAGCAAGGCTGGCTTGCTCTTGATCTTAGTTATCCCATTCTGACATTCGTTTACATCAGCCCACTGATTTATCAGTGCAGGTGTTAGTCCCTTAAAAGCATGGGTTGTCTTTGATGTCATGAAAGAGTAGCTCAACCAGAGATGTTTGATGAAGCTGGAAAAAAAGCCACACTACATTTAGCCTGAACCTGACCTGGCTCGTATTGAGTTACCTGTTGGTTGAACACTGGCAACAGCCCCCAGCCCACACTTTTTTTTTGATTGTAATCTGATCTGTCCTAAAAATCTTTGCTGGCCCATTTTCTTCCTCTCAGGTATTTTCACACCTGCCTGGTTGCCTCTGAATAAGGGCAAAGCATAAAACAGGCGATACAGCTCATGTACATCCAGAAGATTCCAGTACCTGCAGTTTTACACCAGCTGCTGCTACTGTTACTACTGATCGAGATACAGAAGTTGGTTGCAGCTCTGATCTCCCAGGGGGGTGGGGGGTGTCAAACAGCTGAATGCAGAGATCAGTAGAGATTTCTGGAAGCCCTTTCAGGCATAGATGACTATTGTGTGGGCAAGCCAACGTAATGGTAGACCTCTGCGCTTGATGTGGTGTCATCAAAGCTTAGTCAATTACTCAGCCGACTTCTTATCCTTCACTCAAGATTGTTCAGCGGTCGGCCTCGCTTTCCCATGCAGCGGATGGTCCGAGGAGATTGGAGATAAACATATTAGTCCAGTACATCTACTGCTTAACACTGATTTGGGGCACATTTTGTTCTTTTTACATGCACTTTTGCTTTTGTTGTGCTGCATTCTGGGAGTCTTCCACTTCATTCACTTACTATAATCGACTCCATCTTACCAAACGTTGCAGAGACTTGGGTTATGTTCCTCTACTTCAGTAAGATCTACCCTCAAAGTAGTTGGAATGTGTACATGTCTACAGTGGCCATAATAAAATGGATCAGACTGCGGAGAGTTCCGTACGCTACCATGCTTTCCAAAAAAAAAAAAAAAATCATGTTGCTGACTTTGTTGTTGGATAAACTGTAATACATTCTAAACAAGCATCTGTACACATACAGAAAGAGTTTGAATTTGTTTCATCAGAGTAAAAACATAAAATGACAGCTGGTGATCTGATGGGTAGGGACTGCCAGTTGCACCCCTGAGGTACCTTTTATCAAGGTACCATCCCCACAGACTGTCCCAGTGCACCATTGGGGTAATTTCTTCTGTTCTCAATATGAAAAAAATAAAAAAAAAATATATATACATATATATACACACATATATATATATATATATATATATATATATATATACACACTCACACACACATATAAAATATAAAATGAAGAATGTTGCCCTGGGTAGTGATTGCTGTAGTATAGTGGGTAATAACCAGGGGTTGACATAATTTTTTGCTGAGAACCTATATGAATCAATCGGTACGCACCTAAATTAAAAAAATTCTGTGTCTCGGACGTGGTTCCAGGGAGGGGGTTGTGGTGGTTCTTTGCGGCCAGAGATCTGTGTCTCGCCCGTGGTCCAGGGGAGGGAGGGCTCGTACCGGGGCGGGCCGTGAAGTCGAGGGGTGGGGCACACAGTATGAAGTTATTCAAATTAGGTACGCATTTGCGTTGTGAATACTGAAAACTGCCGCGCATTTGCATACCGCATATGCCAATTTGTCCATGCGTACCACTTATGTCAATCCCTGTTAATAACGTTGCCCTCCAAGTAGGGTCGATTCTCCACCTGGACAATCACACAATGCTACACCAATAAGAGTCCTTGGGCCTGCACTATATTCATCAGTTTTACAGTTCACCACAATTCACTTTAAGTTGGCTTCCAAATAAAAAATAGGAATACATTTCTGTCAATTTTGCTTCGTTAGATAAGGTTCATCACATGTCAAAAGCGGCAATGGCATTGAAAAACACAGTCATAATGGAGCGCAATAGATTCTAATGCAAAAATGGGCACTTTTCTGTCTCAGGATTAAACAGATTCTGCCCAATAGACTTTAAACCTGGCCCTCCTTTATCTTTTTTCTTCTTTTGTTTTGCCATCTTACCTGCTCAGACTTTCCCTCTTACTCAGGTTACCCCTTTCCAACTCCTAATCTCCCCCTTTCTCAGGTTCCTTTCTTTTTTTGTTTTACCTCTGAATCACTGCCTGGCTCACGTGGACCCAGTGCTTGACTCAAGGCCAAAGGGTTCGTATTGTTCTCTTCTCATTGTTCCCCAACAGCGATTAAGATAAGAACGTCACATCTCAGTGATTGAAACTGTCTGATTCACTTTACCGTAGTATCATCTTCCTTTTTGTGACTATGTTCACAGCTTTGGAGCCATCTGTTTGGAGGAGACAGTCATCATCCTGAATAGACCTTGCAGTGAAAAGTCTTTGTGTTCATATGGAGTTCCATGTGTTTTTTGAGGCGCTGAATCCCTGCCTGACCAGAATATGTTAGAAGATTCCTCTCGACTCATGAGTGGTCTCTGCTGCTGGGCGGACAGGGCGGGGTTCAACTAGGCACTCGCTCTCGTCCAGATGGGCTAGTTCCTGTGCGCTCACCCAGTGTTGTGTTGGACTGAGTGATGGTGCTGAGGCAATAATAGCGGTGCTACACACCCTGCGCTTGCGGGACTTATTCCTGTTCCTCATCCACTTTTATTAAGTCCCACTCGGCCGTCCAGCTGCAATAACAGATAGCAGTGTAAACAGAGTTGAACACAACATATGTGTAACGAACACGGGCCTCTGGAGGAGGCTCTTCGCCGCACTCACTGAGAAAGCAAAGGGCTGCTGTAAGTGTGAATCACATGCCTTGGACAAGTTCCTCCTTAGTTTCCGGGAAGCATTGCTGAACATGCCTTGTCATCTGCGTGTCTGTTGTTCTTGAAATGAAATGTGGATCGTGCTGGGGAGGGTAAGCAGATTTGTGGGCAGATTTAGAGAACAAAAGGCATTTAGACTTGCTTGCTGAAGGCGGCCATGCACGGACGTTTAATTATGCTGTGCAGAGCCAGAGCTGGACCTGTAGGATGAGGAGGACCAGGAACAGACATAAAAATGAACAGTGGGGGGGGGAAGGAGCGGTTGTCATGGATTCTCTAACAAATCAACTGTGGGAGCTTTCCAGTAAAGCAGCTCTAATCTAAGCAGATTGGGTGCTCAAATTTGCCCCAAATCAAGCCTTATCCAGAAATGTGAAGATGAGACTTGAGGAAAGTGTTGACACCGTATTTTGTCTCTAGACAGGCAGAGATGAGATTTGCTGGCCCTGGATCAGAGAGCATGTGTGAGGGCTCAGTTTTGACGCATCTTTCTGTCAAAAGTGTCTCGTCCCTTGAGTCACTCAGTCGCACTCAGAGTCTCCACAGCTGTTGTTTCTGATGCGAGTAACTCACATGTCACTTTATGCAAATAATTATTGTATTACAAAAGAGGACAAGTACGTGTTAAAATGCAGCAATGATTTTGCATATGCATGTGGTTTGCGTTGCAAGGTCCTTGATATATTTCTTTGTTACACTTACTGAAGCTTATGTAAAAGAGTTTTTATCAGATATTGTCATTGTTTTTGTAAAAACACATTTAATTAACATTGTATGTTAACAAAATGTAGTTTGGAAATACTGTGGCCATGAATTGACTTAACACACTGAAGTAAACATAGAGAAGAGTCTCATCCACAACTACCACAAAAGACTTCAAGCTGTCATTGATTAATACATGGTATTAAGGACTCAATTTTTGAAGTTTTTATGGGAGTGAGCGTCGTAACTTCAAAACGTCGTATGTCAAGACTATTGTACAACCTGAGGACCCTCTCTAAAAGCCTGAACAGAAATGCAGTACTACTCTGGATGGATTTTCAGTTATCGAAAGTAAGAACAGCATGCTCTCTTTCTGAGTATTTGCAGTCTCTATCAAAGTTCAATCCCAACCTAACGACTTCCCCTTGTCTGTTGTGTTTTTTGTGTCAGCAGTTTATTTTGTGGCCTCTTTGTGGGACGTTTCATAGAAGTTGCCTCCACAGGACAATGTCCATCTTTGTGTGGCTACACACTGTTATTGTGGCGGGATAGCTTTGTCTTTTCCTTTCTAACCTACAAAAAATAAAACCTTCTAGCCCTTTGATCAGATTGATTTCTTGCAGGCTGAAGTGACTATTTCCAGACCTCAAATAGAGGTCAACATGTTTTTTATGGCTTTGTTTTTCTAAACAAAAGGTAGTGGAGAGGACAGTCAGACAAACGTTCCCCCAGTGGTGCAACTGTATCTAGCAAAACCATATGAATTAATAAATGGCCGGCCGGCTGTTATGTTTATAATAGAACATAGAACATCTCTTATCAATGTAAAACAATAAAAAACTTGGGATTTTGGAAATTGTCTGCTTGATATGAAGGTAAAAGGACTAACATAAGCCCATACAAAGTTCACATGCACTGTATGTGCTATATTTGATAGGGAGGTACTGACTGGTACACCAGAAAAGGCTCGGATTACAAATCCTTGTGTGTGAATGGTCCATGGCCCGCACCCACATGGAAGCCTTTGGAGCAGGAAATGGCGTGGCATCTTTTCCTCGTCGTAGTTGTCAGGCATAGTAGTCACAGACATGCTTCCATGCAAGAAACCCATTCACCCAGCCCTCATTTTCATGTTGGATGCAATTGAACCTTACCACGCAGGTGAAAGTGTAATATCATATGAACCTTAGCCTTCAGAAGGAACAGATCTATTCCTAAAGGAAATGTTTTTTTTTCCTCAGAAGGAACAGATCTAGTTGTCATATATAAATATAAAACATTTTTACTCAATTTTCTCTCCAGTTTAGTCATGGCCAGTTCCCCATGCTAACCAGGTCTCTCACATCACAAGACTATGCCAAGCTAGATGGATGATTTCTGGCAGGTGCTTCCTCCAGCTAATGCAGCATCACTGGACAGCTCAGCATGGTTTGAGGAGAACCCTTTTGGCTGGACGACATGGCCAAAAATGTTATTAGCATTAAAGTTTTCAGTTGATATGAATAATTATTACGATAAATTTCAAGATAATTGAGACAAGTGTGACTGCAAATACCAGTGAGACCAAGACAAAAAAGGAAAAAATGTCTTTGGTTCGGAGTTGGGTGCTTCTGAATTGGTGCAGAGTCTTTTTTGAACTGTTAGAATTTTTAATCTGCATGCTGGAGTGGTTGCAGCAATCTACAAGCCCACATGGCCAGCGTGAAAAAGCGATATGCCCCGTCTAAATCTCCAGATTCTGCACTCATGACCTCTGGTCCCATGGACTTTGGGCTTGCATACTGTGGCGTTCAGAAAAGCGCAGCGTCTCGTCAGATCTGTGAGGCTGCTGGGCTCCAGGCGTATATGAAAAAATGCCAGTGGAAGCACTTCAGTTCAAGTCTCTTTTGAGAATGATATTAACACCAGTATCTCCAGGTTTGCACATGAAATCGTGCATTAGTTGCTACCAGTATGATCCTGTATTTTTTTGAGTATCATGCATTTTGCTATATATTCTGAGCTGCTGAAGCCTGCATTTGCAGAAAGTTTGCATTATCCTCCTAGATCCCCGTAGAGGGGCCGCTGGTAGCCTGGTGGTTAGGGAGTTTGCCCTGAGATCAGAAGGTTGAGGGTTCGAATCCCTGGACTGCTAGTGACACCCTTGAGCAAGGTACCGTCTCCATACACTGCTCCCCGGGCGCCCGTCGTTGGTGGCGGCCTCCTGCTTGGTGAATGGATTAAATACAGAGAAAGGATTTCACACTGTGTGCTGTGGTGTGTGTAAGCGTGACTATAAGGGCCCACTTTACCTTGCTTTTACTTTTAATTAATGGGAGAATTGGACAGTCATAAGGCCCTGAAGACTTTCTCTGTAATGATAAGGCTGCAAGCCCAGTGAAGACCATAGATTTAAAATGGGCAGTTGTTTATTGAGGCTAAAATCTTTTCAGATATTACTTAAAGGCATTAATTGGTGAATGCATGGGTTTAGTAGGCTGGCAATATTTGTGGTTTATCCATGCTGTATTGAAGGTTTGTCACGAAGGTAACTCAAGGTAATTTAACTAGCTCGAGGAATGTCAGGTTTAATTTCTGGTTTGTGCTGATGTTGTCTAAGTCAGGGTGGGAAATGGCTGTGTTTGGACCAACATTTCAATTGAATCTCTTTTTTGGAAGAAAAGGTCTGCGGAGGATGAGTGGCCATACTGTTTTCCTTAAGCGCATAGTATGTTAATGGTATTTATGCTTGCGTTTGTGAAGGGGGGGGGGATTTATAAATTTTCACAGAGCTCTGACACTCTACACATCTCATACACACTTATATAGCGGCCATCTTGAGCGACACATGACCAGTGGGGTTTGTGTGTGTGTGTGTGTTTGTGTGTTCAGAAGTTCAGAAGTAATTACACTTCTTCCCTAATACACACTTGTACAAAAATGCACATGGCGTATGGCATAATCTTTAGGACATTTTCTGTTGCTTGAGCAACTGCCAGTTATGGTTTGTCAGATGCACGCTAAATTTCCACACAACCATAACATCTAAAATTACTAATTCATCTGAAAGCTGTTCGGTTATTTGCTGTGAGGCAGCGTTTGTTCTCTCTTTCCTTTTTTTGGGGGGGGGGCAGGGGCAGGGGGAGAGCTTTAATTCAGTGAGGGTCTTCTGAGTCCCTTTGACCTTTCATAAGTAATGCTCTGTACTTGACTTTGAAAAAGGATAGGCTTGATCTCTGACATGTTTTGAGGCTTATTATGAGTTTTTGGTGTCTCATGGTATTGCCAAGATGCCTCTTCAAAAAGTGTAAAATGATCCCGTGTGCTGTGTGTAAGGATAAACCTCCATGATTCACTAAGAATATGCGCTTTTACTAGAAACCTAGGACGTGAGGACAGCCTGATAGTCTTTTACTACTCATTTACAAACTGTCACAACATATAAATATGGTATTTTCAGGCCCCTATGTATGAATGTAAGCTAACTCTACACACCAGGAGCTTTTTGTTTATTATGACTTACTTCTACTTTTATCATGTTTATTCTCAAACTGTGAAATGACTGCTATACTGGCATGACGTGACATATAGTGGCGTATAGTTTTTATCTAAAAAGCCATGTTTTTTTTCCTCCTCCAGCATTCTAATCGTGTTAAATGTATTGTTGGAACAACTGTGCTTTCCATGATGATCTTCATAAAAAATTGAATAGAATAATTTTTGAACCGCTCTGATGCTGCATTGCCTTTTGTATTTCCAGAAGTTCTTTCAGCTTGCAGTGACTAATGCAGCATTTCTCAGAAAACAAATCAGGCACAAAGTTGTAGTTTTTTTAAATTGACTGATTGGTCTATTGCCACGACTAATTAAGACCAATGGGGAAAAAACCCATACATATGAAAATCTAGAGTACTTCTAGAACATTAGTCTTTATTTTTTTCTGAGAGGGTCAGTTTTGTTTTGTACAGGACACCTTTCCCTCTTTTTTTTTCATTTTTGGAAGTAAAAAAGGGCATATTTCATTAGGACATCTCTTAATATGAAGTTCCTAAGTGTTCTTGTTTTGTATCCAACAATGAATCAGGAAGTTTTTCAGCTCAATATGGTGGTTCCATCACTGGCCGCCGTCTATTCTTGGCACTACGTCAGTGTAGCTTTTCGGCGTCTCCGGCTGCACTCCCGGCAGACGCTGAGGGATTAGAACTGTTGCTGCACAGCCATGCTGTCCACACTTCTACCCCTGGAATGCAAGCAGTTGTCCCAAATCCTTGAGTCTTTGAAGGAGGTCCATGTGACAAGGAGCAAGCCAGAGGCCCCCCTTTACTCGCTTCCATCTGTCTGGCACGGCGGGCTATGTTTAGTTAGAGAGAAGCCCACGTCATGGCGGCGGGTGGAAGCTCTGGTCAGTGTATTATTAGGTCCTGGCCCACAAGCTCTCGCTGAAAGCAAACACATGTGCCACGCCTTTTGTACCTGACCCCAAGCACATCTCACTTAATGCAGACAATCTGCTGAACTCCAGTCCTGCCATGTGGTCAGTGAGTAACTTTGGCCATGGCCATTTTAATGCAGCTGCGTCTGTACTTATCAGAATGCAGCTGAATGTCATTACACTGTGTTTTAGTTAACTGTTTTGATATTAGATATATATGAGAAGAAAACTATTATTGGGCGCTGCTGCCCTGCAAAACTCCAGTGAAAATGGAATATATTCTCAAACATAGTTCAAAAGCTTCTACCAAATCAAGCATTTTTTTGAATATACATGTTTATGAAAATACGTGTGAACACCAGTGGAATGAACGCTTGCTGCATTAATGTACATGGAAATTTTGAATTGTTTTCTTTATGAAGTTATTATTTCAGAGATACAAGGTTTTGTGTTTGCTTAAAGTAGGTCCCTAAGTAGTTGATGTAGGTAATTAGTCTTACAAGAGGGAATTCTCAGTTTCAGGCTATTCCTGATGTAATTTCAGTTTAAGTCTCGTACCATTAAATTGATGGCAAATGATAATAGAGTACATCACCATTAGCAGTGGATTCAGTGTATAGTACAGTAAAGTGTGGTTTGAGATTTAACGTTAAACTTAAAATGCAAAATGAATGTGAAGTAAATCATTATGCAACTAAACACCATCAGCTTTAACATTACAACCATCTAACCAATATTGTGTTGGCCCCCCTTGTGCCACCAAAACACCTCTGACCTGTCAAAGCCTGGGCTTCACAAGACCTCTGACTTTTTTGTGCTGCAGTATCCAGCACCAAAACATTTAAGTCCTGTAAGTTGTGAGCTGGGGCTTTCATGGGTTGGACTACTTTGTCCCACACATCCCACAGATGTTTGATACGACTGAGATCAGGGAAAATTGGAGGCAAAGTCATTACACGTCTTGTTTTTCAAGCCATTTCTGAGTTTTGGTTTTGCAGAGTGCCCGGACACATTATCCTGCTGAAAGGTCATTGTTGCCATGAAGGGGGTACTTGTTCTGCTACAATGTTTAAGTGGGTGGTACATGTCAGAGTAACATCCACATGAATACCAGGATCCAAGGTTTCCCACCAGAACATGCCTCTGCCAGCTTGACCTCTTCCCATAATGCATCCTGATGCCATCTGGTCCTCTTGAAGAAAAAGACAAATGTGATTTATCAGACCAGTCCACCTTCTTCCATTGCTCTGTGGTCCAGTTCTAAAGCTCACATGCCTATTTCAGCAGTGGACAGTCAGCATGGGCACACTGACCAGTCTGGCACCTCTCTAAGAGATAAGATGAGATAAACCTTTATTAGTCCCACAAGTGGGAAATTTGCTTTGTCATGTCAGAAATTGGACAGAACAATTATTGTAAATGTCACTTTTTCAGTGGTTTGTGAGCACTGTTCTCAGGGATCACACCCGACGTGCTAGGTTTTATTTTCCTTGTGCAACAGTGACGAGTGCCCATGACCCTGTAGCTGGTTAACAGTTGTAGTAGGTTCTGACCACTGTGTACTAGGAACACTCTAAAAGACCTGTTGCTTTAGAAATGCTTCGTCTCAATCGTGTAGTCGTCACAATCTGGCCCCTGTCAAAGGCACTCAGATCCTTGTGCTTGCCCAATTTTAACTTGCATCCGCAAAGCCACTAGCATTGTAGATGACCTCACTCACCCTTCACACACACTCTTCTCCCTTCTCCCGTCTGTACACCCCCCCCACCCCCCCCCTCCCCACACACACACACATACACCACCAACACACCCCTCCCCTAACAACTCAGACTTCAAACAACTATTTATTACAACTCTCCTACATTCTTACTACCATGGGGACTGGAACCATCATAGCAGGGGGCCCCCCCACATTAAAACTGCTTCCGGCACCCCTGCTTACTACTGTCCTACTATATTTGCCCAATAATACTGGTTGCTGTTTAGCGCTGTTCTGCATTTTTTGCACAGAGCTCTCTGCTTCTAGAATACATTACCTGTCAAAATACTGTACTCATCTAGGCTATAGCTACTAAATGTTGCACTAAATGTTGTCTTCTCCTGTTGTACTGTTGCTCTTGTGTTTTTCTTGCACACTTTTGCCTTGTCTGCACTTTTGTCCCGTTCTGCTTCTGTGTTACGTCATGGTCCTGGAGGCACTTTGTTTTGTCTCACTGTGTAGTGTGTGTATATGGTCCAAATTACAATAAGCCTACTTGACTTGACTTGACTTGCTTCCAACATATTAACTTCAAGAACTGACTGTTCACCTTCTGCCACACCCTATGACAAGTGCAATTGCAAAGAGAACATTTGTGTTATTCACATCACAAGTCAGTGGGTTTAAAGTTGTGGCTGATCGGTGTGTTCTTATATAAGATCATGCCTTTTCACTGTCATAAATGGGAAAAACTATGTTCTTAGTCAGTAAGTCACTACAACAATATTACCCGGTCTGTTTGTCATGAAATGTTCACAAAATGCAAAGGCAGCCGGTGTTTTCAGCGTAAATTAACTCCAGTTCAAAGATTTTTCTAAGGTGACAGCTACGACATGAATAATTATGTAACGTCAATCAAATGTATAGCAAAAAGGGTTTTATTTGTCTTTGCAGGGTTAAAATCGTCTTGAATAATTCCTGTCTTGAGCTGTTTTAAGCATCAGAATCTGTGTCCATGAGGGTAAGGACCTCCTCCTCCAAGTTGTGTAGGTGTGCCAGCAGCTAGTTGGGAGTGTGAAGTGATGGATCTGTGTTTGCGCACATCAGGCCTGTTCCTGTCCTCATGGTTGCGCAACTAATGGCAAGGGAGAGGTGGTGTCTAATGTGTGAGTGGCCTGTGTAATCGCTGTTTCTCCTGAAGCGTCACAAACACATCTGCCTGCTCCTACGCCTCTGCTCCGAGCTGGAGAGGGTGAGAGACGCAGAGAGACTTCAGTGTGCCTCATATACTTCTCTTTGCATCACTGATGTTAATGGCTGATCTGA
>JBBPCX010069024.1:0-11691 GCA_037974365.1 Hydrocynus forskahlii
ATATATGTATATGTACAATATTTGGATCTACTGAGGAATAAAGAAGCATAATATAGTAAAATAATAGTAACAGGATATTATGGCTTGCTGGATATGGTCATGCTTGACTTCTCACATTTTTAAATATATATTTCATTTTGAATGGTAGTATAATGTGTATATAGTACTGTGCAAAAGTCTTGAGCCACCCCTCATTTCTTTATATTTTTTTATAGCCTTGTTAGTGCAAAAATACTGTTATGCCTGTCAATAACAGTCTTAAGTCTTACATAGGTCTTAAGTTAGATGTGATTCGTTCTGCTTGAATGATTCATACGCAGGTCATGGTGTGTCTTAACAAACAAAAAACATTATTCTGAAACTGGTCAGGTTCAGGGACTGGACTGAAAACGAGGGACTTTGAAAGTCCTTCAGGAAGCCTGGAGAACTGTTCCTCAAAAATATGTGGCTTTATATTATATAGACCTTTTTGTAACCAGGAAAAATGCCTTGTGAGCATCTGGTAAACTCTATACAAGTCTTGTTTTGTATTTAAGATGCACTTAAATATAAATAAAAATAATATTTAAACATTTGACACATATTTTTGAATGCAGAAATCATACTAATTTTATGATGACATGCTATACCTCCTCTTCAATCTTGGACCGCTTTGTTCTAATTTGTTTTTTGATAAACATCAGCCTCAAAAACAATACGTTCGAGAGCTCAATCCTTTTTTCCCCAAACGACTATTTTCTCATTCCAGCAAATTAAGCACTTAAGTGCGTATTTAGGATCTCCTAACTGGTACACTATATGGACAACAGTATTGGGACGCTTGACCATTACACCAACCGGGACTTTAATGACATTGCATTCAGACACATAGACTTTAATATGGAGTTGGTCCCCTTTTGCAGCTTTAACAGCTTCTGCGCTTCTTCAAAGTCTTTCCACAAGATTTTGGAGTTTCTATGGAAATTTGTTCCCATTCATTCTGTATAGCACTTATGAGGTCAGACACTGACATTGGACAAGAAGACCTGGCAATCTCTGTTCCAGTTCATTGGATGGGTATTGGATTGGATCCTAGGTATTGGATGGAGTTTAGGTAAGGGCTCTGTCCGGGCCAGTCAAGTTCTTCCACACCGAACTCATCCAACCATGTCTTTATGGAGCTTGCTTTGCACACTGGGACACAGTCATGCTGGAATAGAAAAGGTTCTTCCCCAAACTGTGTCCACTAAGTTGGAAGCACGGCGTTGTCCAAAATGTCTTGGTATACTGAAGCATTAAGATTGCCCTTCACTGGAAGTAAGGGGCCTAGCCCAAACCCTGGAAAACAGGTGTGTCCCAATACTTTTGTCCACATGGTGTGATTAGTAACTTACGACAATTGAGCTCCCTTCGAAGTGCCCTAGATTGGCCGTGTGAGACGCCCCCTCGGGCTTCCTTAACTTATCCCACGTGTTTGACAGCCACTCTCCAGCCATGTGTCCAGCTCTGTCTGTTAATGATTATCAGTCTGGTTCTATCTGATCCTACTTTTAGCTTGTTTATTGCCGTTTGGAGTAGAAAGAGCTGCAATCCTGTTTTAAGCTTCATCATTAGCATTAGCTTAGCAATGGCAGCTCTTCGAGCAGCTAAACAGGCTCTGAGAAAGGAGGTCAAGAAGAGACTGGCGTCTCTTAGTGAAGAGGAGAAGGCTCGCCAGTCTCAGGTTGTTTCCCATAAGGTAAATGAAGCTGTGGGCTGGTGAGGGTTGAGATCCTGGAGTGTCCAGAACTGGTACTTCTACTAGTGATCTCAACTAAAATCAGCTGCTACAAAAAACCCTGTACCATGATCTGCTTCTCTATGGAGTTATTTGGGGGATATAGACCTTGTAAAGTTTCGCACAAGGCTTTTATGTACGTCCATGAGGCTGTCTGGACAAATAAATATTCACTGGAGCGTCACAATATAATCGTTATCACGATTTTGGCCTCCGCAATGCTGAAATCGCAGTGATTGTTTCACAGCCTGACCAATCACAGCTTTCTGAGTGTTCTGATGAATCAAGGTCTTCATGTAGTCCATTTATTTTTGGCCATTTAAAACATTGATTTGTTACTTATCCATAGCATTTATACCCAGCATTTGTGTGCATGGTATAGTGTATTTTTATAGTGAGTTTTTTTTCCCCCAGATTTTTACTCAGCCTTATTTATAATATTTTATGATGTTTTTGTCTATTTGTGTCTGTGCAGTCGTAACATAAACAAGTTCCTCCAGGATCTACACGTTTTCTGATTCTGATAACAAAGGGGGTTGTAAAGGCCCTTGTTCTACATTTTCCTCCTGTTTCATTTTTCCAGGACATGATGTACGTCGCTCTAGATAAGAGCGTCTGCTAAATGCTGTAAATGTACATGGTCTTATGCTATAAGCTGAATAAGGATATAGAAAAAAAAGAGAAACCACTGCCATTTATTATTAAACCAGCATTTCTATTAGTATAACAACCGGTTTATGCCAGTGTCTGTTAAATTCCTACTCCAGCACCTCATTCTGCTTTATGAGGTACAAAAGTATAAAAAACACTCTCCTCTTGTGACCAGTTGGATGGCAAAACACTACTAGAAGTCCATCAAAGGTAATTATTGCCATTTTGTTTGAGTGAACAAGAGATTTGTTTTCCATGAATTATTCAAGTTCTGTAAACACTGCATCATGTCTCTTATTTTGATGTTTTGTCATTTCCTTCACAATTATGCTTCAAAGAACAATATTTTTATTTGGAAACGAGGAGAAATATTGGCAGCAGTTCATAAAAACGAAGGCAAAGCTGTTCAGTTCAGTAACTGCACTCATGGTCTCTAATTTTTTTTCAGAGCTGTATGTAAGTATGTTGGTTTTGTCACATCACAAAAACTTATGATTTGAAAATGGGCTGCTTTGCCAAATGTGCACATTTAACAACATTTATTTAGTGCAAGCCTTTTTTACTTACAGAAGAGTGAGGATATGGGCCCTATATTGAAAGGCATTGCAGTCTCAATAGGTAGCAGTCAAATCGCAAGACTAATATTCTTTCCATATCGTGCAGCCCTGAGGTTCTTGTATGAGGCTGAGGTTGGTTTCTCTTTGGAATTTTCTATTCCACCTTAAATGGTTCACCAGTTACTGAATGTGCTGAGGAATTACTACATGTAAAAGCTGCAGCCTTTAAAGTGGAACCAGAAAATTAGAACAAGAAGCCAATTTCTGCTTCTTTCACCACATCTTATCAGACTAAATGTGCTGCCAGATTAAATAAACACAAAGTTCTTCCAAAGGCTGATTATTATTAACTGATTGCAGATCTGTTGCCAAACCAGTCCATCATGCAGTGTGTAATTAAAAGGGATCGCACTGTACAGAGATGTGCAATTTTATCAGAATAAGAATCAGAAAACTTTATTGATCCAAGAGGAAATTGCTTATGCTACAGTGACACAAACACACAGAGACACAAAGACAAGAATGATATAAGGTCAAAATAAAACTCTCCTGAAAATACTCTGCACTAAATACACTATGATATACACACGAAATGCTGTGGTCAGTAAGAGAGGAGGATATTAATACTATAGATAAATATATGACTGCTGAAGTAATTTACTAGTTAACATAACACAAATACTGGTTCGGAGTTGGGACTGGTTCTCGATACCGAGTCTGTTATTGTATGTAATAGTGACATTAAAAGGTAATTTCTAAGCTATTTTGCAAACTTACACAGTTTTTTGGAAATCACGTAAATGAAATGATCATGCCCCTTTAATCACCCTCACCAGGTTTGTTGTGATTGTCTTATTTTATGCTGATTTTTACAAAAATGGCACTTGATTTGTATTTATAAGCCTAAAACCTACTAAAGGGATTTTTACACATGTTTTTGGAAATCTGTCCAAAAATCAGTGCAAGTCTGGGTTTAGTTCCTGCCTTTTAAATAAACATGTTAATATTTTTTGTCTTGTCCTTAAAGGATCAGTTTATACCTTGTTTGCATTTTACCTTGTTTTACTGGCCTGACAAGTTCTTGCACACCACTTATCCATTTATTTCATAAACTGATGACCTTTATTCCCATTAAACACTGGACAGTCGTTGAGTGAACAACTATGGATGAAAATATGTCAAATAAAAACAAGTTTCCTTTGTAAGATGAAAGAATCTGTGACAGGTCTGACATCTTATTATCTGTTTATGTGGAGATGCAGAGCTGAAATGCACTTGTTAACTGTTTCATCGCTGAATAGCTTGTTAAATATCTAACACTTAATCTGGTGATACGCATTATAACTATAATTAGGTGGCTGTTTATAGGTCAGTAGTAATGAATAAAAAGATGACATTTTCTGGTTAATAAAGCAACTCAACCAGTGAACATACTAGAAATGTATTTGTTAGCAAAGAAAACTGAGTGTATTTTTAGTAAATATTAAGTCAGTAACATGCAAATGTAGAAAATCGCAGTGTGACAACTCTTGACTGGTACTGTAATATTTATGATGTCATAATGCTAAAAACAATAAAAGTAGCAACAACAGTAACACTGCTACTAATAATAATAATGACAAATATATTAATATTAATTTTAATAGTGCTTTATAAAATTAAACCTAAAATATGTCTGTAATGGGGGGGGGGGTTATTGGATAGAAGGAATGCTTCATCCTGACATAATTCTAATGAAGCAAGTCAAGTAGGTGTTGTCATTTCAACCATTTATGCACAACACAGGCCATTTTCTGAACGGTCTTCTGTGTGTGCAGCTGTTTGATCACCCGAAGTACCAGAGCAGCCGGCGCGTGGCCGTGTTTCTGAGCATGCATGACGAAGTCGGCACCGACGCCATCGTCCAGCACATTTTCAACAGTGGCAAAGTCTGCTTCATCCCAAAGTACCTGAGCAACAGCAGCCACATGGACATGCTGCGGCTGAGGAGCGTGGAGGACATCAGGTCGCTGCCTCTGACCAGCTGGAACATCCGCCAGCCGGCCGAAAGCGACACGACACGCGAAGAGGCTCTGGACTCAGGTGGGTCAGTCAGGCGAAAAGTGAAGGATGAAAATCCACATAGAAACCTGCATAATTAGTGGTGCGACATTTCGGTTATTACAGCCATGAGCTGTCCCTGCTAAATGGGAGCTTGAACTCAGCATTTTCACTCTGTTTTACGTTATTGAAACTCATAAGCAAACATTTTTTTTACTGATTTATATGATTATTATAATAGTGATGACAATGATAAATATCCTTTACGGATTATAATGAGCATACATAGCGTACGTGTGTGCGCGTGTGTGTGTGTGTGTGTGTGTGTGTGTGTGTGTGTATGTGTATGTATGTGTCTGTGTGTTTATACACTACACCTTCTCATTCAATGTTTTTTCTTTGTTTTTCTTATTTTCTACATTGTAGATTAATATTGAGAACAAACAATATGATAAAGGAACACATGGAATTATACAGTAAACAAAAAAGGATGTCTGGCGGAATCCTCGTAACTCCTCTTTTGGTCTTTGTTGTTTTTTTTTCATAAATCGATACTATTGGTCAGTCTCCACGCGGGTCTGTAAAATTTAGAAATTATTAACCATTGAAAAGTGTTGAAAATAGTTATACCAATTTTGATGACACAGTATTCATTTATTTAGAATATACATAGTTTTTTGAGTTTCCTGAAAAATAGCCGTTTTGGACATATGAGGTTTCCGCCCGACAGCGACGATATGTTTTGTAATAAGGTAATGATGGACTGTGGTTTCTTTTTACTTAGTTAAGTAATAGTTTGTGGTTTTGGTTCCATCGTGTCGTAAACTGAATTCTGTGCGTCGCTGCTCCCATCTCCCCACAATGTGTATTACATAGGCTGGAAACTAAAACCTTTTACATCCTGCGTGGTGCACTGCTGGTTTAAATCAAGCCTAAATTGGACTCACAATGGAGAGGCACCATCATCATATCAGATTAGTCCAAGAATAGTTTTAACGCATGACCTGGAAACCAGCCTAAGGATAGCTGATAGCTAGGAATTTATGCCCAAACTGTAAATAACAGTAGTGTTTTGAATACCATTATGCTATACCATCCTATAAGTGCTATTTTAGGAGCTTTCTTGTTTTACATGTGCTGGACTCGACCACTAAGTGGAGCTCTTGTATCACAGTGGTTTTAAAGCAAATCTAGAACAGAGAGTGTTATGTGGACCGGATTACATAACACCGCATTACTTTAGGCATGTTCTAGTATCCAGTAATTAATGCTGAGTAATGAACTTTTAACGTAAACGGCCCTAATTAATTTCTACGTGACCACTTTCCAACTTCTCATTATCACTTCAGATTAAACAGGCTGCTTTACTCTGCCTTTTAAAACTGATTTATGTGAATGAGCTGTGTTCTGATTGGCTGCCCTTTATTGTGCTTCAGCCCGAAAGCAATCCAGGCTATATCACACCTTCTAGGAGACTGTATGTAATTGCATTAATTTTTATGTCACCATAAAATGTTTGCCAGCTTAATTTAATGAGTCCATGGACGTTTAACTGTATTTTGGTGCTAGATTAAACACTTTTATTCCCACCAAAAAGCAAGAGTATTCATTTTCCACACTATATGCCCTTTAATGAGTGACAGAATGCTACACCAGGTGCTTTTTTCTGTACTAATGTATTTTTAGTATGTTTTTTAAGGGACTGAATATCAACTCTGTTAAAGCAAACTGATCACTCTTATACACACACACACACACAGACACACACACACACACACACACACACACACACACACACACACTTTAATATTTAATTAGCTTACAAGAAAATGTGGTTGTGGTTCCAGTAATGCTGCACATTGGGTGGGGCTTCCTGAAATAGGGGTGTGGTCAAACACCTAAATATCTAAAAATGCACTGATATTTGCCTTAAAATGTCTACTTACCTTAATGTTATTGTCTTAATTGTAGTCAGTATAACTAATAATCTCAAAATATTGACAGATCATTTTGAAATGATTTTATTACATAAGGAAATAATGTTGAGATTAAATTGATAGACAGGTATAAACATGACAAACACGCTTAAAATTAGTAACAACATTTAGAAATTAAATAATCCAAAAATGATGATAAAATATACCAGTGATTTAAGATCATTTCAGTTGCTGAGATATAATTGTGTGCAGGGTACAAAAACAGGGACACTGAGCTCAGGCTATCACTGTAAAGTATATTAAAACTAGACATATATTAATTGCATGAATTCATTATACCCTTTGGGTTATGGTGCACTTTTACATTCATGCAATGCAGTCATTTGCAATCATGAAGTTTTGCAGTGATTAAGGTGCTTTGCCCATGGGCTTCTTTCCTCCACTCAGGTTGGTTTGTGAGGTAGCTAAAGCGCTAACAGGCTGCAGAACTCGTGAGCAGCACCTGTGTCTCGCTCTAATCCTAATCCTTTCTCTTTCAGCATGAAATTTTAACCCCCCCCGCCAGGCCTCTAATGTGTGTTTAATTCCACGTGGTCGGCTTGTCCACTTAAGTCATATGATCACAAGTCTGGCAGATCCAAACATTATGTAGCCACCTCATAGGGATTCAGCTCTACACTCATAAATTATGCTTGATACTCCAACAGAGAGGAATTTCTTGGGCCTGAAGGGCAATTCTACCACACACACATACACAAACACGTACACACACAAACACGTACACACACACACAAGTACATTATATATGCTTTTGTGGGCTCATCGGTGCAACAATACACATAAATGTTGAGTAAACATTTTCTTCTGCAAAGAATTTGTGATTGCAAATGATTGCGGAACATAATTGTAAAAGAGCAAGATAATCCAAAATGCATCACATATGCTTGCCTTTATAATATACATATCATAACGGAGGCAGCTGGTGGCCTAGTGGTTAGGGAGTAGCCCCTGCGATCAGACGGTTGTGGGTTTGAATCCCAGGACTGCTAGTGGCACTACTGAGAGTAAGGTACCGTCCCCACACACTGCTCCCCGGACGCTGTGTTCCTGGCTGTCCGCTGCTTCACTTGATGAATGGGTTAAATGCAGAGAAGGAATTTTACATTGTTCACACTGTGTGCTGTGCTGTGTTCACGTATGACAAATAGTCACTTCATTTTAATAACGTGCTTTGTAATGATAGTCTATTCATTTGAAAGTCAAGGAAAGGTTTTGCAAAAACTTGCATCTTGGCAAGTGAAATGATCTTAAATCATGGGTATACCTAATCAATTTCAGCACTTTTCGATTATTTAATTATTATTAAAGTCCCTTTATCAAGTGATGTCACTGTTTATCACAGTTTATAGCTTATGTAATGAGATCTCAAATGATCTGCCAGTATGTGAGAATCTCAGAATGAGAAATATTAGTTATATTGACTATATTTCATATAATTAGATTAAGATAATTATGATACATAGACATATTAAGACAAATGCCTGTGCATGTTTAGATATTTAGGTGTTTGGCCACACCCCTATTTCTGAAATCCCCACCCAATGTGCAGCATTACTGGAACCACATAATTTTCTTTTAAGATATAAAAAAAGGAGACTTACATTAATTTTACAGTAGATAATGACGCTAAGAGCAAGCATGTGGTGTAGAATGATAATGTATTTTCAATATGTTTACTGAATGTTAACTGTGTTACACCAAACTGATCAGTGTACATTTGTATGTGTGTGTATATATGAGTGTGTGTGTGTGTGTGTGTGTGTGTGTGTATATATATATATATATGTGTGTGTATATTTATAAGCTGAGTAATATAACATATAACACCAATTTGGTGTAACAGAAAATACAGTACTGTTATTATTTTATGACACATTGACTTCTTTATGCTTTATTTTCATAGGGTGTAAGCCAGTAATCATGTTGTATGGTTTCAGAACTAATTAGCAAATGCAAAACACACATTTAATTTAGTCTCTGGACAAATTCCTGTTTTAATAGCCATGGTGTTATCTCAAACACTGCATTAGGAGTCATAATTAACATAAAGTTTAAACAGAGCTTCTCCTGAGAGCAGAAACCTTGTTGTGGTAAAAGTGATGTGGTTTTGTTTTTTGTGAACAGAGAAGGATTGGCCCCACTGCTGGGCTTCGGGCAGCTGTAGAATTTCAACTAGACCGGACTGATTGAGCCCAGATCAGAGGTTCTGCCTCCTGATTGGCCAGATATAGCCCAGCGATGGGGGAGGGGTACTCACTAGGGGTCCATTATGATTTTTGAATAGTCATTGAATAGTCTACTCTATGCTACTGTTGTTTCATAATTTTTTCAAATATACATTTCCCTTGTTTTAAGCCTCACCTCCAACTTACTGACCCCATAAACATACACCCCCCCACCCCACAACCGTACTCACTCCGCAAACACAAAACAACCCACCCAGCCCACAATCACATACACCCCACCACCCCAGCTCACCTATCTCCGTCACCATCTGGTCTTTTCTCTGCTGTTATTGTTTAATGGAGGTTGTCAAAGAGCTTTTAGGTGCATTACTGCCACCTTCTGGCAGCAAAGAGGAGGGTTGGTAGGGCAGTGGAGCGAGTGATTAGTTGCACAATTATCAGTGATTTTGAAATTATATGTTTGTTTCAAATGCCCACCTCTAGCACCCAATTACCAAATAGCCAATTGTGAAATTCTCATTAACCAAGTACCCAAATTACCAAGTACCTAATTACCAAGTGCTCAATTACTTAGTACCTAATTACCAAAAACCCAGTTTCTGCCCAATCCCATGTTAACCCCATACTCTTTGCTAGTTACTGTTTACTGCTGTTAATATTCTTAAACATGTTCAGCAATAAACAGTTAAACTTTCTTTGGTTTGGCAATGTGGCTTAATCATGCCTAAAAGCTGCCTTTAGCTGAGAACGGGGAGAACAAAAAGAAAGAGTGTGATGGATGCACACCTATGGTAGAGGACAGATGGGCATAGTGGGAGGAAAAAAAGGAGTTAAAAAGGGAAGCGGAGTAACATAGAGAGTCACTGGCCAGGGTGTGAGGGTGTGAGGAGAGTGTAAGCGTGGCAGTTGCACCTCAGAGTGTGAGAGTGTGATGGTGACCTTGAGCTGTGCCTCTCTCTCTGCTTCACTAACTGGAGGAGACTTCACCTTTAAACTCTGGCAATCACAGAAAGCACATTAAAGGCACTCTGATGAGACACAGAGGAGAGAAAGTGTGTGTGTGTGTGTTGTCTGAGTGTGTGCTCACACTGTGAGTGTGTAGGTAAATGTGTGCTTGTTTCTGTGCAGGTGTCTGCTCGAATATGTGCACATGCTGTGGTTATGACTGTATATGAGGATGTGTGTATCCATGTGTGGACAGCAAGTGCATGAATGTGTGTCTGACCATGTGTGCACATTAGTGCGTGTCTGAACGTGTCTGTCTGGACTGACGGCGCTGCTTCATTGCTGCTGTGATCCAACCTGGCCTAACATGCACGGATGTGTTTGAGAAAGTGTGTGTGTGTGTGTGTGTGTGTGTGTGTGAATGGGTGTGTGTGTGCCCTAACATGGAGAGATGTGTTTGAGAAAGAAAGTTTGTGTGTGTTGTGTGTGTGCGCACTAACATGGATGGATGGCCTGAACCCTCTTCATTTGTGCTGTTGCTGACAAATCCACAAACAGTGTTTAATCCTGTAACAGCAGCCAGTTCCTCACTGTCTGTCTGTAAGGACAGCTGCAGGCTGCAGAGTGTTTTAAATGAGGGACAATGTTGGAAAACATTGGGGGCACTGTGAGCTATAATTGCCCATTCAGAGTGGAACACATCACCACGGAACACAGCAATATATTATAATTGCCTCTCCTCATGTGCACCTTATAGCACATCAGGACTGACTCATTTCCATTTATTACATTAGTTTTCGAGTCTATGTAATGTTTTCAGAAGCTTTGTATTTTTGGGACCGTGATAGTTACTGCATAAATAGAATAATAATACATTGATCTGTATTACACTATTTACATTTATTAAAATTAACCAAAATTATAAAATGATAGTGATTGTGTGCCACAAGCAAATCCCAGGTGGTTGCAAGGGTGTTGCTAGATAGTTGCTGTGGTATCCCAGTTGGTTGCAAGGGTGTTGCTAGATAGTTGCTGTGGTATCCCAGTTGGTTGCTAGGTGGTTACTGTGGTCGCTGTTTGGTTGCAATGGCTTCCTGAGTGGTTGCATGATTGCTACAATTTGCCAGGTAGTTGATGGGATGTGAAAGTTAAAGTGACCATTCTGTCATACATGAACACACCACAGCACACAGTGTGAACAGCACAAAATTCTACCTCTGTATTTAATCCGTTCACCAAATGAAGCAGCGGGCAGCCAGGAACACAGCGCCCGGGGAGCAGTGTGTGGGGATGGGACCTTGCTTAAGGGAACCTCAGAGGTGCTTAGTGGTCTTGGGAATCAAACCCTACGCTACCACTAATCGCCCTAACCACTACGCTACCACTAATCGCCCTAACCACTATGCTACCACTAATCGCCCTAACCACTACGCTACCACTAATCGCCTTAACCACTACGCTACCACTAATCGCCTTAACCAATACGCTACCACTAATCGCCTTAACCACTACGCTACCACTAATCGCCTTAACCAATACGCTACCACTAATCGCCTTAA
>JBBPCX010069025.1:0-11691 GCA_037974365.1 Hydrocynus forskahlii
CATGATATATATATATATATATATATATATATACACACACACACACACACACACACACACACACACACACACACAACCACGTCCTACAACCATGCTGAAACAAACAGCGAGCCCTCTTTGCTGAACAGAAACATGGTGCTGAGCGGACCGCCCCCAGCGCCGGATGGAGCGGGCGGTTCTTGTGGGGTCACTAATGCCTGCTCCCCAGGACGACACCGGCCACCTCCACCTAATGCAGAACATCTCTCGCCATCCCACCTCCCGCACCTCACACCTCCGACACTGTGTTGAATTTATATCCTTTATTTTCTACATCTGAACGTAATTTTTTCAGTTAATTCAACAAATGTTCTAATTTCATGTTATCACCATTGTGCCTGTGCTGCATACAGATGTCACTGAAGAACTCAGCACAAGTGGCTAAGCACGACAATAAACTCTCTGTAAACTGAGCCCACCGTCATCAAACATATGAAGCTTACATTCCAGAGATTGTGAGTGAAAACGGTTTAATTTAAGCCAGCCTTCAGTTGAACTCATTGTACAAGTATTAAGCTGAACCAGAAACCTCATACTGAAACCCGCATTAGCACCAAATTAGCCCAAAATGAACTGGTCCATGAACCCAAATTAAAAACATGAGAAGAACTGAAGAGAGATCCAGACTTAGCAGAGTGAACTACAGAGCAGAGCGAGTTCCTCCTTTACAAACAGACTCAGGCCATTAAAAAAACAGTGGTTTTATTAAAGACGCCACAATAGCTGCTACATTGTTTCCAAAATAAAAAAAGCTTTTTTCCTTATAAGAGAGATTTTGCATTTTTCGTACTACTGTTCGCTGTAACAGGTTGCATTCTTCACAGTTTATTACTGAAACAATAATCTAGAATAATGACAGTTTTAATGAAGGCTGCTGTTTACCTCAAGCGAAATACATTAATTTTAATTGTTAATTGTTCAGGACTGCTTAATAGTACTGCTGTTTTTATTGTGGAATTAAATCAGATATTATGCCATCGTGTAATTTGCTGCAGCAGAAGCAGTGATCTGGTAAATTGTTGAATACACAGGAAAACCTGATTGTTACTACTGGTCTGATAAAAACTGTAACTTGCCATCATGTGCACACAGTGCTGTCACACACACTGATTCGTCAAACTCGGGGAAAACATAAAAAGTAATGTCAATGTGGATGATTTTCTCTAGCACAAACCTACATTTTGATGTTATATCTTGAAGACCTGTTGTTTAGGGTATAAGATTAGGTGGCAGCATCCTGAGAGAGCACGAGGTAACGATCCTGCACAGGCGCGGCATGCCCTCTGAGATTAAGGGGACACATCCGAGATTACGGGGACACGTCTGGGATTAAGGGGACTCTTCTGGGATTAAGGGGACACATCTGGGATTAAAGGGACACGTCTGGGATTAAGGGGACACATCCGAGATTAAGGGGACACATCTGGGATTAAAAGGACACGTCTGGGATTAAGGGGACACGTCTGGGATTAAAGGGACTCTTCTGGGATTAAGGGGACACGTCTGGGATTAAGGGGACACATCTGGGATTAAAAGGACACATCTGGGACATGTCTGCGAGACGCAAGACAAACACTGAAGGCCACACTCGAGACGATCCACGGGGGAAATTCTGGACTGCAGCGTCACAGGGCAGCAGCCAATCAGCAGCCAGGACAAATAAATAACGTTCTCAGATTGGCTATTTTCAAACCTCCCGCCTTTGAATACAGGTGACTGTGGGGTCCACGCCTCGTCCGCCATGTCCCCTCGTCCTCGTGCAGGTTGATTATCATTCCGTTCAGGTGTCTGATTGCCTTGCTAACCACCACCCAAACGTAAACAACCAGCACGAGGACATTCATTCATTATTTTAAATATATGTATGTATGTGTGTATGTGTGTTTTTTTTATTTCTTCATTAGCACATCTGTGTGGGTCAGAGTTAAAGGAGTGGCAGGTACAGGTTCAGCCTTGCTGGTCTCACATTCCAGCTCTGCAGTCGTGTGACTGAAAGGAGCTCTCTGAAGAAAAACAGCGTCTGAGGAAAAGAGTCGGAGGTAATTACTGAACATTTTAAACCCAGAATGGGGGCGTGGCGGACGAGGCCCAGACGTCACAAAAGCAAAAAAAATGCAGAGGATATCCGCAGTTTCCGCGTTAGTGCAGGGGTTTCAGCGACAATTATTAGTTCGGCTCTCAGAAAAAATCTGGGAGACTGAAGCCGCGACCGCTGAACCGCGATTAAGCGGGAGTTACTGTGTGAATTTTGTCTTCCAGCTCAGTGGAATGCGTGCACAGTGAAAGAGAAAGGGCCGGAGAAACAGGATCACAGCCGTCAGAAGGAGAGCTAAGAGTTTACTTGGAGAGAAGTAAACAGCCACAAAGAGAAAGCTCTCAATTTCAGGCCTGAAGGAACATGATGAGTGATGAGCACCGATTGACAGTGGAGAGCCATCAGTGTCTCAGACACTCGCTGCGGAGCGCCGCATTTCACTGCTGCCTCTGTTTCACACCCCTAGTACACTCTCCATCCTCACTAACGCTGATATCCTGCAGCATCGCTAACCAGCTCAGAGTCAGGCTCTGGTCAGGCTGAACTAGTTTTAACTTTAGTCAGGGCTCCAGATGGCGACTAAAATGGTCACCAATGCGACTAGATTATTTATTTTACTATTTTTTTCAATTCAGTCTCCAATGGCGATCGTTTAATTTCTCTCGCAACCAAGAGGAATTTAAATAACAAAGAAAGAAAAGTTCATCTTACAATTATGTGCAGATGCGCTCAACCCGAGTCTGCCGCTCCTACTACACTGTCACGGGATCATAGTGAGGCTCGATCGAGAGCTAGTGATGGGAATTTTGGCTCTTTTAAATGAGTCGGATCATTTGGATCAGATCACCAAGAAGATCCGTCTCGTTTGGCTCCCAAACGGCTCGTCGTTTTACCAAGTTTAGTCAAAGAACCGACTCGTCCGCGACTGACACATCTCTATCGAGAGCAGTGCTGACAGATTGGAGTTTCATTTGAAATAATTCGCATGACCTGGCAACCTGTTGCAGAGAGCGTTCTACAATATAAGAAATATATACATTAACTACACGAGAAACACTGTGTTTTACTTTGGCAAAAATTTTGTCAGTCGTGATTTCTTGTTTCATTTTTTTATTTATATCACATTCGACAGAGATAATGCACTGTGAATAAATGCGAAGTGTAACTGCGTGGTTGCTACTAGGTGGTTGGTGTGGCACTGCAGGCGGGTGTTAAGGTGCAGCTGCTGGTTACGGTAACTGTAGCGGCTGTTAAAGTGTTACTGTGGTTTCACAGGGGAGGTTTAAGGTAAAAAACATTGGTCAAAAATACAGAGGTACCAATACTTCTGCACAATGAGAGGGGTGCCAGTACTTTTAACCCTAACTTTCTGAACCTACAAACTGACCCCTCAAATTACTCAGCCACTCTCTCTCCACATTTACTTTCACTGGACAATTAAATGAGTAATTTTTGGACACTGTTCTGAGAGAGTTAGTTTGTTAGTTTATTGGTGTTATGACCATAGTGCCCTCAACAGCAGCGTGTTGTGCACAAGCAGCTTCAGCTGACTAATAAACTAATAAACATAATTACACTAGAATGTTATTAACATTAAAGGGTGGCTGGGCGAACATGTATACAAGCACTTGTTCCGAAATATCAACGACTATTCCAATTCTGAAAAACACAAAGAGAGTCGACGTGGCAGCACATTCCTCGCCTAAGCATTCGTGTGTCCCCTGCCGGCACTAAAACCCCTGAAAACACGATTTTCAGAGATCAGAATTATAAAGAGGAAAATAAAACATTCAGTTTGGCTAGCAGGCAGACAGTTTTATAATTAATGTGGAAAATGTCTGCTTTCATTAGTGCCACCATCGATTTCAGAAAATTCAGGAACACTGAACATTTACGATTAATGACCGTAACCCATCCACTGCTGCACAATTTATCAATCATTGTCCATCCAATCAATGTCCGTCCCGTCCCGTGGTGAAAAGAGTTACCGCAGGACCACTACTGACCAGATATCTGTTGGGTAGTGACCCTCCTCTGCACTGCGGCGACACTGACTGTTTAACGGTACTTTATCGAGTGTGTTGTGCTGAGCTGAGTAGTTCACCAACCAAAGACCTCCAGCGGCCCTGAGATCAGAAACTGACCACTTATGACGGACTAAAATGTCTCTGGCAGTGGTGTACCTACCTAGCGGTGTGTCTAAAAAAGTGATCAGTGACTGCATGAGTCTATTTAGAATTCACACATTAATTTTAGATTAAATCAGTTCATTTCAGTTCAAAGCTCCATGACAGTTATTGAGACACATCAGAGTTTCTCCCCTCAAACTGCATTGGAATTTAACTGCCAATCCCTCAATTGTCACCGAAAGGGTTTGTTCACCACATTGTCATTTTTGACACAGGGTTATGATGTACGGAATGACTTATGTATCATCATGTATACAACAAGTTTATGGCGTGTAGTCCACACTGTGCTGGAGGATTTATGTGGCGGGTGCCGGGTCTGTGTTTGTGAGCGTGGGAGGCAGACTGTGCTAATGGAAGGTAGAGGTGGACACTCAGGGGAGCTCTGGAAGGAGAGGGGTAATTGGGTTTTGCTGCATCATTAAGCACTGTAGCGAGCAGTCACCAGCCCTGGTTCCATCAAGTTGTGCCTCTGCATGAGGGTCGAATGAGAGTTTTACCCTGCAGCTCCGAGCTGTGGTCTGAAATCTGCATCAGAAACAGCGCACAAGACGAGGAAAGTGAAAACTAAACTAATTGTACTGTAAAAGAAAAGACCTGTGTAATTACTACCAGACAGAGATTGGACAGAAAGGGAAAAAATATCCTCAATCTGATGAATTAATGTTGCAGAGAGAAAACAGAACAGAACTCCTTGTAAAAAAAAAAAGTGGAATAGAGATTGTACAAGTGACTAATTTGTGCACATACTGTTGGGCAGCAAAGGAAAAACCAATAAAGTGCATTAGAAAGGTATCAGACCTCCCTGAGCTTCAACAGCAGTCTTAAGGGACTTTGGCACAGATTCTCTAACTGCATTGGAAAGATGGAACACTGTTCTTCCGAACGATGTTTCCACAACTAGTGTTTTGATGAAGTAGGAGCAGAGCCCTGTCTAACACGACAGTCCAAGATGTTCCATAGATGTCAATGTTAGAACCCGGTGGCTGTGGATGGAGCGCCGCTGTTCTGAAAGGGTTCTTCTGAACACTATGCTCAGATCTGGAATATTCCAGTTAAACCAGTACAGTCAAGCGTAAACAAACCATTCGTATTACATGCACTCCTTTAAGACCCCTTTCCAACACATTACACGCTACATGTATGTGCTCATATAATAATTATTCAAGCACTACTGCCACAGCGTAATAAACATCCTGCTAACAACACGACAGCCCACAGCGTGTGTGTCTGCCATCTCTGGCTGGAGTTACAGCAGGACTGGACTGGACTCATTTCTTTTTTCCTCTCTGATGATCTCTGGTGATCTCGGATCACTGCAGTCACCAGTAATTAATAATGTTCAAATTTAAGAGCACTTTCACGCATTGTTTGTTTGGTGTGGATGAGTTGATCATCTTCTTTAGTTTAGTTTGCTTTGGCAGCTGGTACTCAGGAGCACATTAAAACAGAACCGTGCTCTGCTGGAACCTGCAGGTCTCCGTCCACTCTGTCCTGGTGGAGCACGCCGGCGGCGTGTAAAGAGAGGACTGAACGTCTGAAGGCGTGTAATGGAAACGGCAGGCTGTACCTTGTTTAGTGAGCGCTTCTCTCAGAGCAGGCGTGATCATCTCCCTCATCACTCCATTCAGTTTGGACGGCTTTCCTCTCTGAGATGGATCCTCCTCACCCGGTTTCTGTGGAACGCAACACTGTCACACACTCCAGAGCACAGACGACAGAAAGTACAGGCAGAGCACACAGATACACATATGATACAGTTAAAGTCTGAATCTCAGTGTTTCACACAGAGCAGGGTTTATTTATCCCCACAGAGAAGAGGCACAGAACACTTCTGGAATATTTCACAGTGTGAGAGGGGCTAAAGACTTTATGAAGCTGGAGTCAGATCTCTTCTTCAGTGATAAAGTATGTGTTGTACAAAACAGATACTACAACAACAACACGCACCAAATCTCACATTCACCTCTGCGCTCTCTCTTCATCGCCACCCCTGGGTATTTCCTGTTCTGTAACTGTGAACTGCTGTTTGCCTGCTGTATCTTCTGTCTGTTAACCGTCTGATGAATGTGAGTTTTGATAAAGAAAAATAATACAGACAAACAATATTTCACCTTCAACTCCTCCCACCGACCGAGCAAAACGCTCCGTTAGCCCAGGGACTCCCCAATAGTGTTTCACTAGAAATATGTGATAGTAAGGAAGGAAAATGGATTATGATCTCATTCATGTTAAATGTACAGTCTCTGACAATTTAATTTCAAGTTATTTCGAATTCATTAGCACAGATGCATGAGCACACATTTTTAACTTAAACAGTTAGGGCAAATTTTGCTTTCTTCCAAGCTCTTTCATGTCTGAGTCACGTACAGGCTTTCAGCATTATAGAAATTTCCACACCACTGTATTAAAGAGTGCAATAATATGGTTCACCCTAATACCTTGTTCTAGTTCTACATCCTTGTCGCAACAGAGTGAGTGACACATTCAAATCAACTCGAGCTTTCGATGCAATATGGAAAATGAAAAGACAGCCATGCACAGAATATGTGTTGTCTAGCTCATTAATAAAAAGTATAAACGGGTCCCCACTCTGCTAGGAAAACCACGCTGTTCAGGACACAAAAAGGTGGAGCTGAGGGCACATTTTATTTATTTTACATTACACTGCTCTGCATTTTTAAATGTTGGGATCACTGAAGGTATGTGAGTCGAACCATCCACTTCTAACCATTCGCACTAATCAAATTAGTTTTCAGAGCGTCTTTACGAGCTAGACGAGGTGCACTTTAGATTTTACACATTCAGTTATGAGCTGAACTTGGCAGGAAGCTGAATCAATGAGAGGAGAGTTCGTAATCAGTGAGATATCACAAACAGGCAGGACCGTCCTTGGCTGGTCCTCTTTAAACTGACAGTGGATAACAGGTAAATTTCTTCTGAAGGCCAGATAAGGAGCTGCGTCTGCCCTCGATGTCAGAAGCTCAACCTTCGCTCATCAACCGTACAGGACTTCATCTGTGTGGACTGTCTGTGCCCGTAAGCCGTCCTCTATCTGCCCGCGCCAGACTGGCAGGCCCGGGCGGCAGCAGGCACGTGGGTTTACTCGCACGCCAGTTCTACAAAGCCGGAGTTTTATCATGGGATATGTGAGCTCTTTCTCCAAACTAGAACATTCAAATCCAGCTGGAACAGATTACTTTACAGCTTTACCCCATGAAAACGCTCCAGCTTTCATAACTAAAGAGGACTCCCGAGTCAGAGGACGTGCTTCACATGGCCTGCTGACTCATTCAGCACCGAGACGGACGGGGTGGGGGTGGGGGGGGGCAGTTTTAAGACAAGCCTTGGTTTCTGTAGCCCTGAGTGATACAAGAAGAGTCATTATTTAAGTCAAACACTTTAAACGTCAGTAAAGTGGTCCTAGTTTGGTTGCGCGCCTTGGAAGAATACGCAGTAACGCGACGTATGAGTGAGGGAGTTTTCCTTTTCCTGTTTCTGTGGTTTAGTTGTGTTTTTATGATTTTACAGCTGTGTTAGGGTCGTAAGTAAATGACTTACCCAGACTAGGGTGTGTTTCAACTAACACCGTAATGTCCTAGCAATGTCCCAGGTTTTGCATGTGAAAGAGGGCAGAGTTTGATTTTCAAAGTGTAGACAGCAAAATGAGTAATGCGCGTGTCCCATGTCCCCTCCCTGAGCTCTGCCACGGAACACACACAGGAGTCGGACAGCTGACTCGGCTGCGTGTCATCCCGAATTCCCCATCCTGTCTCTGCGTGCCGTCCCTCCAGTGGTGCTCTGCGTGGCCCGCTCCGCTCGCTCGGCCCGCAGGCTGCTGGAACAGTGCTAGTCTGCCGGAGACGCGCCATTACCCCCAAAACTGTCCATGCAAGTGACAGCATTCACACAGGCGGCAGCCGACGAGAGGCCGACCCCAGCACGGGCACATCCAGGCCGAGAGGAGGACCGGAGACGGCGCGGAGCTCTTGCTGTCCGTCCCACCAACAAAACAAGACCACTTTACTTCAGCCGCACCAACAGGGACATCCTGGCACTCCTAGTCGAGGGGAACTATAACCGAAACACATTCGGCCTGGAAAACGTGAAACTTTAGCATACTCTAATAGCACCACCGCCACAGACGCAAGTAACATTTAATGGATTTTAAACACTATGGTATTTTTTCATGAGAACTTGTTCGGGTTTACGTTTCGTAACTAGCCATAATTTTAAGCATGTTAATTACTGCAGATCCAAATATCTCACAGAAAGAGTGTCTGACACTGTGGTTCTGTGATAGAATCCAAAACTGCAGCCCTTTCACTGAAATGTGAAGAACCTGCTTTAGAGCTGCTTTTATTTTTTCAGTGTTTTTGGCTCGCTATTTTTGGGGTTTTTTTGCATTGAGAGCTGCAGACCCCTCGCTGTCTCCCCAGGTTCTGGATTCCAGGTTCTGTCGAACGTGTCGCGCCTCCCTCGAGTACATCAGCCTCTTAATGCACACTGAGCATGTTCCTTATTTCATATAAATTAAAGTTCTGTCCTGATTTCTAATGCATCTGTGCGGTTTGTGTTTCAATCACCAGTGGAAAGTGTGGAAAAAGCAAAGTCAATACAAAGTTGAGAAAACCTAAAGAAATTAAGAAATACTAGAGTATTCAAATTATTCAGGCCGGCCCCAGTCAACAAGGCTTTAATATGTAAGCTGCAATAGTTTACTTCTTGTAAATGTTTTCAGAGAAATTTATGTTCACAGTAGTGGTGCCAGGATGCAGACATTCAACTTCTCTAAAGCAACATCACAGTAATTACACTTCCTGATGCCGGACACACTGATTTGATACAGTTCTGAGATTTTGGTTTGAGGTTTTGATCTAAAAATATATTTAAAATACATGTAAGACATTGTAAGGAAAAACAGTTATCGATGCTGTATAGGGAAGAAAAAGGCTGTATTTGTGCCCACCCCTGCAGGAAGTTTCTCTAAAATAACCCATTTCACGTCAAATCACTGAATAACTAAGTCATTCATTTATAAAAATCTAAATATGATTACTGGCAGGGTTCTGCTCCTGAATGCATGTCTCTCTGAGTGAGAGCTGATAAATGAGAACACAGAGCGACACACTGCAGGAGCCCAGCGCTACTCAACACCATGGACGCCTGATTAATGCGAGATTTAATGCACTGGCTTCATACGTTGTCCACTGTGGGTGTGGAAGACCTTCCAGACCCCTAAGTGGGTGTAAGCTCTGATTAATGGACGGCAGATGAGTAGTGGAAAGAAACCAGCGCTGGGCCGAGACCACACTCACCTCACTCACCACACTCACCACACTCACCACACTCACCACACTCACCACACTCACCACACTCACCACACTCACCACACTCAGGGGACGAGACCCTGAAAACACCATCTCTCCGCTCCAAACCCAACTCCAAGAGCTCAAGCACAAACATGTCAGGATATAAGCAGGAGAAAAGAACAAAGTATATAACCTCACCTCACTGACTATCCTAATGAGAATTTAAAAAGGAAAAAAATAGCCTACAACTACAATCTGCTGGAGAATTGGAGACCGGGCAGAGTGGAACCTTTTATTTCACGCACTGACCTGCTGGAACCATTATACCACATCTCACAGGTGAAAATACTACCACTGCTTATCTGGTCACTTCACATCCCCAGGATAATCCTGTCGTCACAAAAAAAAAAAAAAGATATGTTTTTTTTAAAAATGATTATATAAATCCAGATTAGTGTTGAAACATTCTTTCATTTTCCCGAGTCCTAAAACACCGCCCATTAACTTTCACAGCAGTTCCACAAAACAACGCCAATAATCATTTGCTTAAAATGTCTATCTTGGTCCACGAAATGGAAGGTTAACCAACATTGTCATGACATGAAAATTCTATTTGTGCTCTACTGAAAATGCAAGTGAGAAGATTCATTCATATCCTGGTTTGTGTCGTTTGGTTTAACAGATGTGGATCTTTTCAATTAGGGTGAGGCAGAGTCTACCGAACTGGCAGAAACATGGTGATGGACAATGATGTCACCCATAATATCCACTTTCGCACCGGGATGAAAAGATGTTTTCAGTGTGTGGTAAACAGTGTGGTTAAATAAAGCTGCCAGAGCGCCAGGGCAGGCTGAATGAGTCGTTACTCTAACGAGAACAAACCTGTTCTTCACGACGGACCCTCGGGCGGCTCAATACGCTGAACATCAGGACTCAACACGAACAACTCTAACGCAAAGAGATTAATCCAATATACAAGATGTCGGTCTCAGCAGGCGAATCCAAAAACTACATCTTTGATGCCCTCTGGAGCCAAAACCAAGTAATTCTACACAAACAAACACACCCAGAGTCCAGTAACCACTCCCACTCTCCCACTCCTGCACACAGACCTCTACCAGCCAGAGCACCTAGAAACGGACGACTTCTTCCTCGTGTCGCGTCAGAGTGAGCTCCAGACCTCCAGACCTCTTTCGATTCTGGAAACAGTTCCAGCAATTAACATCCAGCGCGAGAACGGAATCACACACATTAACAACAGATGGTGTCTGGCCAGAAATCATACATTGATTAAATCACTATATAAATGAAACCATTGTGAATAGCTTATGTAATTATAACCATTAGGTCTGGTAAAACACTCATCACGCTGTAATCAGAAGCGCCTCGGAGAGGGAAAACCAGACGCCTCATGAATCAAAAAAATGCCCGAGAGACTAACAGGAAGGACATTTTCTGCCTGAACTTCGCAGTACAGATCCTCTATGGAAGCGCTGTGAGCATCAGTGTGACTAAAATTCTTTCGTTTTCTATGTTTCAGAGGTCAGCAGCGCATCTTGGGAAGAGTGGACCTCAGAATAAAGCTGAACTCGAGAGGAAACTGCAAACTTTTGTTACTACAAGACAATTCAAAAGAAGAATGGAAGAGATCATTGTCGTGGCAGGTTTTGTTATTATTTATAAAACGTCCCTGTTTGTGTAATTGTGTAAAAAAAATGGAACGTATCAAAACGAATCAAAGGGTCTGAAGTTCTTGGTGTTCCAGGCGAGCTCATGTGTGTGAATATATTTTGTGAAAACCTCTTCGGCCTCTGTGGGACTGACCTGGACGAGATCTCAGACAGGAGAAGTTTGTGGAACTGTACAATAACACACTCGCCAGTTTGCCACATTTCACAAACAAGAAAAAAAGTCTTTCAATTCATTTATTTCATTAATTTATTTTGTAATCAAACATGGGCCAGCTGGTAGCCTAGTGGTTAGGTTTGCCCTGTGATCAGGAAGTCATGGGTTCGATTCCCAAGACTGCTAAGCACCACTGAGGTTCCCTTGAGCAAAGTACGGTCCCCACACACTGCTCCCCCCACCCACACACACTGCTCCCCCACACACACTGCTC
>JBBPCX010069026.1:0-11691 GCA_037974365.1 Hydrocynus forskahlii
ATACATGTATATATGGATGGATAAATAGATAGATACCAACTTGTCTGTTTATATCTAACAGTCTGTATGTCTGTCATAGTGCAGAGGTTAAAGGTTCAGAAGTTTTTTTTTCTATTTTTTTCTGCCTCCATTCCCTTTCTTTCTCTCTCTATTTTCCCAAAGTCCTCTCTAACAAGGTAGAAACACATTAATTCACTGATTGACAATAGTAGTGAAACAGATTGTTCTGGATTGTTCTGTAAGTGTGCCCCCAAGCTCAAGGGATAGTCAGTGTGTCCCCGTCTCATGCCTGTAGCCCAAAAGCACCACGATGGGCTCATCAAAACATCCCCGTATCCATGGAGACCGCAGTTTGATGCCAGTGCCGAACCTCAGTGACAGTGACGTTGCTTGGGTTTTGATGTGTTTGACACCTGTTGGTTTGAAGTGGAATCTGATGATTTGATTAGCATAAAGAAACAAACACACGCATGCATACAGGGAATCCGATGAGAGAACGGGCCTTTTTCAGTTTCAAAAAAAGCACGGAACGATCTTGGACATGTTTTCTGCTGCAGTCTGTGTTTCAGCAAACCATTCATTTTGTATGCTTTTTTCAGAGTTATAAGTACACCTATCCATCCAGAATGCTCTTAATGATTAAATGAGTTCTAGTTTAAACAACTAGGAAGGGCTTCGATTTGTGCTTTTAACAATAGTTGGGTAAAGAAATGTGTCAAATCCATTATGTGGCTTAATTTTTATACAAAGGAAGATGCTTGGATGAACATGAAGCTGATGTTTAAGTTTTATATGCAAAATACTGGCAAATAGCTGTTCCATGTTTTCAGTTATTTTTTCTTAATTAATTGAATTCTGACATTATTTAAGTCCCCCGACATTTGAAAGGCAGTGTATGTCTGTGCTCTAGCTTTGAAAGGAATATTTGTGGCGTACACGGTTCGCAGAATGACACCGGATCTGTCTCCACCTCCTTCAGGCCACTTCAGGATGTGTGACAATGCTCTCAGCAGAAGCACACATCAAGACATCCTGCTCTTTAACTGTTACATAGTCGTTGAATCACCCTGATCTTGCCTGTCTCTCCGTGTAATGTTTTCAGAAAGGCACACTGCGTTTTCTGCTCTTTCGCTGACGTACAAACTCTCCTGGTTTATTTGAATGTGGGGAAAACTGCAACATAGCATGTTATAGACTAGAAACGTTTACATTTGCAATTTGAGATATCTGAAAAATACATTTTTACATGCATTCTGCATTACATGCATTCTGCATGACAAACAGCCTAAGATATAAAGTAGGAGCAAAAACATTTGCACACTGTTACAGAATATTCTTTTCAGTTTTGAATGCAAGATGGCCTCGTAGTCCCAGTTCATTTTTTCAGTGACAGGAGGTTTTAGATTAGGAGGTCCATTTTACTACAATTCAAATGAGCCTTTACCAATTTCTTATTATTGTTAATGGGTGCACCCTAAAGTAGCTGTCTTGTACATACAATAAAAATAATGAAAACTTATCCCACAGATGTGTTTGGAAAATGTATGCTGTATATTTCATATAAATAGTAATGGGTGCACCTTCAAGCAACTGTATTGTACCTACAATGAAACTTATGTACAAAAACTTATCCTATGGTGTTTGGAAAAAAAATGCTGTTTCCCACAGTAGTATATTGCACAAACTGACTCCACTCCTTCTGTTCTCTGTTTTAGGCTCCTCCCAGCACTTCCATCCCTCTGCCTCTCAATTCCCACAATACCCCAACCCAGAAGTTCTACCTCTTCTGCTTCCTAACCAATTACCTGCTATGCCAACTCAGTTCCCCAATCCATCCTACATAACCAACTCCCCTTACCCCTACCCATACATCATCAATCCAGCACCCCTCAAATCCACCATAAGCACTCCCCCACTCACACGAAACCCCAGCAGCTCCAACCTCGCTCCTTATCCCTCTCCTGTAGCCCCAGCCCAGCAAGTGGGTGACATGACTCCAGCCGAGAGCAGCCCTCTTCTGTCTCCTGCTGCCCACAGTGTGGCTCAGAGCGCTCCGGCACCAGGAATATGGCCAAATCAGCAGCCACTTTTATCCCTGGCCAATGTGCTGTCCTTAGCCATGAGTGTGGCACAGTCCTTCATGCCTCCCACTTCCATGCCTAGCGGCCTGCCCCAGGGTTACATGCCTCCCATGGCACACCAGCCAGGCTTCGCACCCATATTTGGAGCCCAGCATCCACCCATGAGGCAAAACGAAGCTCCTTATAGCCAGGGAGCACCTGTAGCAGGGCAGTTTGTGGATATGTACCAGCATCCCGAGGCTAACTTGCAAGATCAGGCTCCCAGGCCAGATCCGCATGAGGATATCCAAGGTCGAGCCAGGCATATGAACTCATCTGGTGCGGTACAAGCAAGCATGCCCCCTGGTGCTACAGTGGTCACAGGGCCTTCCACAGAGGTGAAACAGCCTGCCTCAAACAGCGCAAGTCCACCTACCAGATCCCAGACGAGCCCCCAACCAGAACCCGCTGCAGGACCCAGAGAGAAGCAGCAACCACAAACAGAAAGTTTCTCATCCTCCAGCTCCACCAGCAGCTCCCCGGAATCGTCCACTTCAGCCAGCCCACAGAGTACAGTGAGTGCCCTAGAGTCAATACACACAAAAGCCCACAATGAGAGGCAGAAAATACAAACATTTTTACCACTTGTGAATACTGCTTTGTTCAGTGCTAGCAGTTTTTTTCAGCATAACAATCAGCAATCAGTTCCTGATACTTGGGGCATTTTAACATTTTCACATTTTACTATTCTGTATAGAACTAAAGTGCGCAGCAATAATACGTTCATGAATTTGTTGTCAGTGATGTCAGTTATGGAAATAAGTCAATGAATTGGCTTATAAAGATTATATAAAATGAATAAAAGTCTAAACAAAAAAAAAGTCTACATAAGCTGCTGTGTGATCAGATACATTCAGTCATTCACAGTGCAGGAATTGTAGGGCTGAGATGGTTTGTGCCTTAATAGGAGATATGATTAGTTGCACAGATGGAGTTATGAATGTGACAAGCAAAGAGGGGAAGCATAAGAAGGCATAATGGTTCACTTAGTCAACTGAACTGAGTAATAGCCTACAGTTGAATGTATTATATGAATAATTGTTAGCTAACGCCCTAAATAAGCTAGCACTTGATTTGTACATTTCCAGTTCTTAACACATTACAGCAATAGAGAGGTGCACTGGGAGCCACACAACTGTAGACTAAAGACAGACCTGGCTCTACTTTACTTTACAAAAACACATGCAGGCACTCCCAAACACACCAGGCAGCCTAACATTTACCCTTTCGTTCTTTTTGGCCCAAACCTGTGTTTAACATGACATGAATAGGACATGGGGACATTCCAGCGCAGACACATTCTCAAACTTGTTCTATACACATGACTCAGACGCACCCCGACTCACATGATCTCACCTGTTTGGAGCAGAGAAAAGGTGGTGCCTGTTATTTCTGCATCTGAAGCATGTGCTGTATTTATAGACTGTTTGTGTGTGTGTATGTGTGTGTGTGTGTGTGTGTGTGTGTGTGTGTGTGTGTGTGTGTGTGTGCACGCTTCTCTCAGGTAACTACACCCTGCCCCCGGACTTTGAATGTATCTGAGGTTGCAGCTAGCACATCTAAAGCCAGGCTGTCACCAATAACTGAGGGTAAGGCTTGTTCTCTACACACACACAAACACAGGCATGTTCTTATAAATGTCCAAACAAGAAGACAAGGACTCTACATATATGTGTGTGTAAGTGTGTGTGAAAAAAAGATAATTTAAAACCAATTATAAAATAATTTATTTTTCCATAAATGCATGACTGAGTGTTTGAAAGCACAACAGGCTACTAAACACATTCTACAGAAGTAGCAGCAGACAAACACAGGACTGTGCAAACACACACACCCATGAACAGGGACACAGATGCACATGCATATATACATTAGCTGCTAGTCTGTGCAGTGTATTCACAGTATATATATCGCCTGCAGGGCAAGGTTATCTCTGATGGCCTTTTACAAGGGCAAACACACACACACACACTTACAGTCATGCAAAACTCCTCACACAACACAGTATAAAGCAGATCAACACACATTCATACTCTCTCTCTTTCTCTCTCTCTCTCACACATACAGTGTTCAGTTGTCCATTTTCACTTCCTTTCAGCATTAGTTTTTTATTATTATAGATTGTCTGGTACTGCACCAGCCCTGATAACACTGTCACACTGTTGCTCTGGTAAAGAACCTTCATATTATGTGAAAGTTCTTTGCAGTGATTAAAGATTCTTCTCACTCACAGGTTCCTTTATCAAACATTTTGTTGTTTTAGTTGGACGCAAAAGAGTTCCTTTATTGCACCAGTCAGAAAACCCTTTTGGTGCCTTTTCTTAAAAAGTGTATTATTGTTGTGTATAAACTGAATGCTTTTCAGTTGAGATGTTTGGCATTTTTCGATACTAAAGACATGAAAATAAGAGAAGGTTTAATGTTTTTAGTGATTTAGCATTTTGGCAACAACTGCACTTGGGTATTCATTGTTAGGACAAATGTTAATTGAATTGAGTTAAAAAGACTAGGTAGAGCAAATAGTTTTCTACACATTAGGCAGGAGGGCTTCAATCCTTTTGACTAATTTTGCTTGAACATTTTGAATATTTCAAAAATATTTACTCTTTTATCCTTTTTAAGGCTTTTTAAAGCTATTTTAGACTTAAACAATAATATTGGTTCATTAAAAAATAATAATACTGGTTTATTTAAACCCATGTTGAGCTTTATGTTACTTCTATAGTGTATTTGAAGTCCTCTCTCTGCTGAGCACTGTAGAATGGTTAGAGATTTGGGTTGAGACATCATTGCTGTCAGAACACAAACTTATATCTCTGTTTAGTTTACATATTTAAAAAATGTGCCAACATTTGACTTAACTGACCAAAAGAAATTACTTAATTTAAATTTTGTTAGTTTGAAAAGTTTTCCCTTTTCCTTCCCTTTGCTTTTCCGGAGATACTGAGCTTAATTCAGGATGGAAAAAATAAAAATAAAAACTTGAATGAAGAACTCTAGATGATGTGAGGTTTCCCCCTAGAGGCAGAAGACAGAACTGCAGGACGGTGGTGGTCGTTCTCCAGTGTGTCAGTGTTGCATAAGTGTCAAATACAAACACCAGCTTTTAACAATATCAGGATGAGCGTCATTGTCACTTTTTGTAGTCTTTCTCTTTTGTTCTTTTAAAAAAATCAGTAAAAATAATGTAAATAGAAATTTATATCGTAACAGTAATAGATAAATATGGTTCATTGTGTAACTATGAAATTAATATACATTACCAGTCAAACGTTTTACCACACCGTAACATTTTATACATTTGCATATTACTCACTTAATATTTAATAAAAAATGCAAAAACATTATTTGCTAACAAATAACAATATATGATGTTCATTATTTGAGTGCCTTTACTAGCCAGAAAGTATCTTTTTTTCATTACTTCTGACCAATAAAAAAACCCGATGTAATTATAATTATAACGTGGATCACCAGACAAGTTTTAGATATTTAATGAACTATTAATTGACATCCAATTAAACAGTTAAGTGCAATCAAAGTTAAAGTACTCTCTATAATTTGACTTATAGTTATTTGACATATTTTCATTTATCGTTGTTCACTATAGAACTTTTTATTTGCTTTAACAAAGAAAGTTATCATTTGTAAGCAAATCAACTAAATTTGTAAATTGTATCCACTATTCTGTAGTGACAAAAGTGAATTATGTCACTATGTATGTTATAGATTATCATGTGCCATATCACTACATATGTCACTATTACATGTAAATTACTAAAGCAGTAATTTTATTTATTTATCTATAGTATTTATACCCACCTCTCTTACTGACTACAGCATTTTGTTTTCAGGGTTTTTTTTTACTTCAGATTATATCTTATATTGTTTTCTGTCTCTGTGTCTGTGCATTCGTAGTTTGGACAATTTCCCCTGTGATCAATAAAGGTTTCTAATTCTGATTTTGATTCTGATTTCAGAGAAAAAAACCTCAATCTCCGTGGGCCGATTTCAGGTCACCCCCAGTGTTGAGATTGACTCGCCTGCAACTCCAGAGCCCCGTCCCCCAACACCCCCCACAACCACGACCTCTTCCAACAACAGTCAATCAGAGACCAGCACGGAGGAGAAGAATCAGTCATATACCAACATAAGCACAGTCACAACATCGCCACCTAGCAACCCGACTTTTGACCAGTTGAACAACTCGATTGGCAACAGCGTCCCCTGTTTGTCCGGAGAAACTGAGAATGTGGAGAGCAAAGAGGCCGAGGCAGAGGGCGGGGATGGAGGTGACGAGGACACCAAGGACGGAGAGCCGATGCAGAGGAGGATAAGTGTGAGCCTGTGGGAGGGTTTGACGGGGGGTCATCAGATCGGAAACGTGAACCAGCCGTGGGTGAGCTACACACGCAGTGCCTCGTATGCCAGCAGTGATGAAACAGAGAGTGAGGATGAGAACATGTGGGAGGAGCTTCATGAGCTGCGAGCCAGGTGAGTTTCAACACAACTCAGGGATACTAACATTTTCACAGCAGGTTACATACAGTGGACACTGTCTTAATGCAATGATTTTGCATTAACGCAGTTTCTTGCATTTTCAGAGGAATGTTTTCATTCCCTTGAAAAGAAAACCTGGCATCTCCAAAACAGTATCTTTAAACCAAGCTTTTAAAGATCATTTTGAAACATTTGTTGGGCTGTTTATAATAAAACTTATACACTTTGTAAAGAGCAGCTGTCATTTTCAAGTGATAAAAATATCTGATATCTGCATGGCTAATCAAATAAACAGAAATGGGTGGAATCACAACAACTATGGATATGAACCAGCCATTTTTTTTCTTTTGTTTATGACTAAAGAATTTCCCTCAGGATAAATAGAGTTCTTTCTTATCTTATCTTATGCAGATAGGAATAATAAGTTTTGATGGAAAGTTGCAGTGTTGCTTTTTTAAAAGACTTACTGCAGCCCTATCCAAACTTGTTTTTGAGACTAGATGGATGAATATATAGGGAACTGTTAGGGACATGCTATGTGTATAATTTATTCATTAGTTGTGATGTAATATCTACAGGCCTGCAGTCTACAGGCCACTTCACTGAGCATGTGTTATTTTATATGTTGGAGTAAAAGAGTTTGCTGCATGTTACATACCTGCACAGTTACTTGGGTGTTTCAGATAGTAAATTCGGATTCTGATCTGCTGTCAAATGTGCTCAAGCCATGTGATTCACTGTTGAAAATACATAGACATTTACGGGGTAATAAAATTGCCAACCGGAGAGTCGATGTCGTATATGTCCTGACAAAAGCTGCAGCTGTTGCTACACTGATAATGCAATAAATAGTGTTAATAATGCAGTTTTGTAAAAGAGGAATCGTGTCACGCCGTGCTCCCTTTTCCCCACATGCCAAGAAGGCACACTTGCACCAGGGATAGTCGAAGTGTTCCATTTTATCTTGTCTTTATTTTCAAATCAAAGTAAAACAAAACAACTGACTCAAGGGTCAAAATACACTACAGCTTTTACTCAGGAAACTAGATAAACATGAACTTAAGCTGACGGTAAGTAAACGGTGATAGGACGGTGGACCGACACAATGGCTCATAAGCTGAGGAATGAACCAAAGCTTTACACCCCTATTCATTTATAATTCTAGATAAACACAGAATTAAACATTTACCATTATGTTGCATTCTGTCTTAATTTAGAAGTACAGCACTGTGCAAAAGTCTTATGCACATGCGAAAATAATATTTAAAAAATGTTTAGATGAGCAAAGAGTTTTTTTAATACTAATATGTTACTAAAAATACTAAATACAACAGAAATATACAATAAATAGTTATTTTATGTACAGTATATTATTGTGTTCGTTGTAGAAATCCAGTATTACTTGTAGGTTTTTTTTCATTAAATTAAATAAGGAGCGGATGATGGAATTTTACAAATCCAAACAATGGCTGGAGGAACCGAGGAGGATTCTGGAACCGAACCTGTGTTCTCCTCACGAGTTCACAAAACGTCAGCTACTTTTTTCAACAAAAACAAAGCTTAAGACTTTCTTGCTGTCTTGTTTGTTTGCATTTGTTCTAATGTTAACTTTGCTAGCAGAAAGACATGTTATCATGCGCTGAGAAAAATGGCTTTAAACAGTTTGCATAGGTGCCTAGGACTTTTGCACTGTACTGAATATACAATATAAATTGTCATATTTCAGGCCACAGAGGTCATAGTTTGGACACCCTCTATATACCCAGTCTGTTCAACAATAAGTTATACAGTTATTACTCTGTGCTACAAAATTCTGCAAAGCAGAACATATTAGTAGACTTTCTTAGTGAACTCTCAGCAAGAGCTTTAAAGTTCATTCATCCTGATGATGGATTTGTCTGAAGTGCTCGTTTCGTGGCGCCAGTGACAATAATGCCCTCATGCTAATGTGAGACAAAGCCAGCCACAATATCTCATATTTCTTTGTCACGCTCTCACTCTCTCTCTGTCTCTCTCTCTTTCTCTTTTTCACTCTCTCTCTTTCTCTCTCTCGCTTTCTCTCTTTCTCTCTTTCTTTCTCTCTTACTCTCTCTTTCACTCTCTCTCTCTCTCTCTCTCTCTCTCTCTCTCTCTCTCTCTCTCTCACTCTCTCTCTTTCTCTCTCTCTCTCACTCTCCTGCCATCAGACACTTGTCTGAGGTGCAGGCCCTGCAGGCCTCTCAGAAGCAGGAGATTGAGGAGCTGTATGAACGGATGGGGAAAGTTCCTCCTCCTGGTATCGTGTCTCCAGCGGCTATGCTGTCCAGCCGCCAGCGTCGTCTCTCCAAGAGTGGAGGATACACCTCCTCCCGCAGAAACAGCCTGCAGAGACTTGACATACTGGCCCCTACAGGTAGTGCCTACCCAGAAACACTCAACTCAACTCAGAAAATAAATCAAATCAAGTCATTCATATGTTCATACTTGATCATTTCCTCAAGTTGCTGTGGATTAAAGTGTCTGATAAATTAATGTAATGTAGTGTAATGTGATACAGTCATTGAATTGGTGCACATCAGGAGAGTGTAGAAACACATTTAAACAAATATTGTGACTTTTATCTGTTTCTTCACCAAATCTTCCCGAAACTGGTGAAAAATTCATAAAAACTGAAGTATTGAGTTTTTGGCACTGGAAAAATGGGCATTTATAGAAACATCACACTCTGGCTGCATTCTTTTTTCTGACAAATGGTAGAGAGAACAAAGAAATCTACATGGTTGTCATCAGTTCTCATTGCTATAAATGCAGCAAGACTCGAAAGCTAGAGCTGCATGATTTGGGCAACATTATCAGTATTGCGACTGTGATTCCTTGCACAATATTAACCCTTTAAGCGCCAAAGTCGCAGAATTGCGAAAAGTCATCATGAATAAAATAGACTGTAGTTACAAATATCATGTAATATAGCATTTGTATTCCCTACCACTAGTTTGATTTAAGACCAATCTTCCTTTTCAAAGTTTCGAGTAAACAGTGGAAACGAGCCTTGTGTCATTGATGTGGAGGCAGTCAAAGGGCATTACGAGTGGCATAGCTCTGCGGGGCAAGCACCAATCCCCATCAAACTTCACAGGCTGATAGGTCTCCAGGAGACCTTTCCAACGAGCCCAAGCACGACACTGTGCTCCTGAGCGAACCGGCGCTACGGTCCTGTGTGCGCAGACCTTCGGAGCAGCATAGCTCCGCGGGGCAAGTACCAATCTCCGTCAAACTTCACAGTTAGATAGGACTTGGTGTGACCTTTCCAATGACCCCTTGTTTGCCATAATAGCCCCTGGCGATCCCGAGTTATTAGCCGAAAACTGTTGACCTCAGTCCGCTGTCCCATTACTTTTGTCTCACACGGACCTTCCGAGCAGCATAGCTCCGCGGTGCAAGCACCCAGACACTTCAAACTGCACAGTTAGATAGGGCTTGACTGATGGAAAGGGCTGGAAATAGGGTTGAAAATGGTGGCCGGATTTGAGAAACGAGGAAGTGTATCAGGACCGGATCAAATGCTTTGATGTATAAACATCATAATGACATCATAATATGCTTATTAGATGGGTATATTTATACTCCACATAAACTTCGGGTCATGCCCAACAAGTCTCTGTCTTTGGGCATGACTTAAAAATGTAAAGGTGTAGCAAACTGGATTTTGATGTCAAAGGTACACATTACATGCACCACACTTCCATTGAGTTTTTATTGTCCTTCCCTGCTACCTGCATATGATCATCTGGCCAGCAAAAGACTAGATACAGCTTCACTCTCCTTATAAGCTAACCGAAAAAGCGTGATGTATAAGTAGCCTATTAAGCCTAATGTTGGCTGATTAGCCTACTGTAAACGCAACTCATGACATGGATTTTAGCCATATGATCATCTGGCCAGCAAAAGACCAGATATAGCTTCGTAAGCAGCAATAGCTAGTAAAACAGATATTAGGCTACATACTCAAGAGATGCTCAAAGTGCCTGTTCATCCTCGCTTTCTCACCAGATAAATCAGACTTTGCATGTCTGACTCACTCTCCAAAGCTTGTTTTCCAGTGTGTGGAACGAGCATGTCCCATGTGCGTTTGTTTATGGTGAAAGGGAGCGTGTCCTCACCGCCCCCTGCTGCACAATGAGCCAATCACGCCACTGCTATTCATGTATTCAGATTGCTGTTTTACATCTGAATAGCTGAGGGGCATGGCTGCGGCAAGCAGCGAGACAGAAAATCGCATGCTTCCTTTTTATCCTATTTGCAAAGCGCCATCGATATATTAAAACATACATATTTGAAAAGTAGAGCGTTCAAGCTTTCAAATGGTGTTATGTTTCTATGACAAAATCTCACAGAGCTTTAGATGATTGTTTTGGAAAACTGAAAAGGATCCATTTTGGAAAACTGAAAAGGACCGACCTCAGAGGGTTAAAAAAAAAACCTGGCGCTTAAAGGGTTAAAGGGGCCATATCATCACTTTACTGGGATGTTTACTCCTCTCATCCATACAGTTTATGGAAACTGAGCTACAAAAAAAGCCAGGTTTCAAATCATAGTTTTTGTAATGTCACAAAACCAACACTGTGATTGGATAAAGGCTCATTTGCATGTTGCAGCCTTTTGTGAAGCCAGTATTGCAAAGACTTGTAACTAGGGATGCACCGAAATGATTTTTTTGGACCGAAACCGAAAACCAAGAATGAGGAAGCACTTGGCTGAAAACTGAAACCGAAAACCGAAAGAATTTATTGTTATTAAATTATTCAAAGAACACATCTGTTACAAAACTATGAAAATATTTATTTAGCATTAAAACAATGGACAGTATAAAATAAATTTTGAAATAAAATATTTTACTTGGCCCCATTCATGAATAGCCTAAGGGTGTTTTCACATATGGTCCTCTTTAAAGGAACCGAACTCAGTCCTCTAGAAGTTGTCCAAAATGTGGGAAAGGGAACTCAGCTCTTTTTCTATTCACGGTGTGAGTTCATTTGAAAGGGACTCGGTTCTCTTTCTGCTCCTCTTCAGCTCAGATGGAGCCTCAGTTCTT
>JBBPCX010069027.1:0-11691 GCA_037974365.1 Hydrocynus forskahlii
TCATACATTATACTACACCTTTATAACACACTCATACATTATACTACACCTTTATAACACACTCATACATTATATTACACCTTTAACACATTCATACATTATATTACACCTTTATAACATACTCATCCATACGTTAAGCACCATGTGAAGGTATTGTGAAAGCCAATACACTCCTAGGAAATAAACAAGAAATGTATTTATCTTATGGTATACAAAATTTTAAATGAATTATACTCTTGATCTGATTAGAGTCTATCGATTTTTTTGTCAAATAAAATGCATTAATGTCAAATATAAGCACCCCAGTACATCTCAACAGATGCTTGTGGACAAATTGGTGTCTCCACCCATAAGTAACAGTCTTCCTCTGCTTCACTCACCATCAGTCAGGTCCTCCATGGCCTTCCTGACTCCACGGTCGAAAGCCCGGGCGTCTGCTGGACTCTGGAAGGTGAGGCCACATTTTTTATTGTCCACACGCCAGTGGTGGAAAGTGGGCGTTGCCTTAATGTAGACCAGGTCCTTCTTCAGGAAGCACTTCAGGATTACCTACACACAAAACAGGAGGTCAGAGTAAAAAGAATGGTCAAGCATCTGTTGTCCTCTGCTCTGCCCACAAATATGTTCTCTTATAGAAAATATTTCTTTACAAAAAATCCCTTTCAACCTAGTAAGAGACTGGAGCACACAACAGTGCATGTTGACTGTATACATCATCACTGCAGGCTCTCACTCTCGATCATGTTCATACAGCTTGCAGATTCAGTGGAGGCTCATGAGAAGAGCTGGAGTTTTACACTTTGCTGTTGCTTTTGTTAGTTCGCTGCTTGTTGATTTATCCATAAGTCTCCTGCAAGTGCTGTCCATCATGTTGCTTTGAAATACGTACTACATAAATACGTGTATCAGATATTACAGCTCGACTGGGTGTGATGTTTTAGGCATGCAGAGAAAATGTGTATAAATCAACCTCTTAATCCTCTTTACATAACCGACTTTACATTGCTTTTACATTAACAGGTCATTGCATCAATATTCAGCAGCAACAGAGGTTTTTAATCCATCATGCTAAGAGTGAGTTATAGGACAAAATAATTTCACCCTACAGTACTGTGCAAAAGTCCTGAGCCACCCCTCATTTCTTCAGATTTTGCTTCCACAGATCCAGACTTTCTTGTATTTTAATGTGGTCTTGAGGAACAGTTCTCCAGGCTTCCTGAAGGTCTTTTGAACCGGACCAGTTTCATGCATAGGTTGTGTGTCTTTGTTTGTTAAGACGCACGACCTATGCATGAATCACTCAATTAGAACAAAGACCATCTAACTTTAGCCCTGAACCAATGAAGAAACAGGAGCAGATGATTCCAGATGATCAGGCGGTGATCAGTATACTGGTGGTGCTGAATGCTGAGGGGTTGAATGTCTGTCTCAGTAAAGCATTTGTCCCCATTTGTTTCATTTAATCTACTCGATGTGCGAGAGACAAGACAGTCTGACAGACAGAAAATAGTATTTTGCCCCAAGAAGGTGATTCAAAGAAAAATGAAAGGAAATGAGGGGTGGCTCAATATGTTTGCACAGTATTGTACATATCACAATATTTTTTTTTTCCTGAGGTTTGGTAAGAACTGACAAAAAAACAATGGTGATGAAGATGTTGCTTTAAATGCCACTGAAAGCTGTATTTTAGTCATGGACATGCCTTCTAATCAGTGAGTTTAGCTACTTTAAGGTGCACACATTGCTGACAGGTTGTATCATCTCCATAGAAAAAGCTCTGCCAATAGAATGGGACGCCCTGGGGCAGCCACACATGAGCCTAATGTCACCATGCCAAGGCGAAACTTTGACTAGACAGGTACAAAGCCCCCCAGCACTGGGCTGTGGAGCAGTGTCTCTGCATTCCCTGGGGTGACTGAGACCCATCCAGTAGTTTTGGGATGAGCTTTAGTAGCGTAGCGTGTTTGAGTAATTTGAGAACGATCATCTAAAGTGAAGAATTTAGTTAGAAATAGCTCATTTATCAATGTTATCAGATCTGACAAGGTTTCAGAATCCAAATCAGAAAATGTTATTGATCCCGGAGGAAATTACTTATGGGGAGCAGCAGGTTGGACCACAACACTGTGGAGTGGGTGATCAATATTGTAAAAGAAAAAAGGGTTATCATGCCATCGCTAGTGTCACAAACACATACACACACACACACACATATACACACACACACACACACAGACACACACACACACACACACACACCTGTTTGTCTCGTAGTCTTTCTCCGTAGATGAGGAAGCCGTTTCGGCCGATGAGTTCCAAGTCAGCCGGAGCCACCTTACACACTCCAACCCGGCTGAGCCCGCCACCCTCCTGAACCAGCCACCCACCGCTCGAGTCATCCCGCGTCATCACCACGGCCTTCACTCGCACTATATAACTATCACTGCAGAGAGAGAGAGAGAGAAATAAGGTAAGAGACAGTCGTCAAAGGTCAAAGCCACAGTCTAATATATTTTGTACCCTAAATACAGTCCATCAGCCAAGAAATGGTGTTCGGAGTTTGAAGTTCGTTTCGATACTGTATGCACTACTCATTTTATCCATGCTAATGTACTTTTGCCCATTTTTGTAAACAGTAGTGTTCTACAGAATCAGAAATCACATAAATAAGTCTGTTAGAGACTATTTTACAATCAACTTCTTAAAACTTCTTAATACTTATATTTATGTAACTCAACTATTACAACCACACATTAAGAACGTCAATATTCAGCAGCAGTAGAGTTTTTATCCTTCATGCGAAGAGCGGGTCCTATATCAAACATGAAATAATTTCACCATAAGGCTGGTGATCAGTATACTGGTGGTGCTGAATGCTGAGTGGCTGGAACTCCTTTATCTAGGCTCCTTGTCTCTTTAGACACTTTGTAGCCTGTCGGAGTAAAACATCTGTTCCCAATTCTTTCATGAATCTACTCAGTATACTGAAGATAAGACAGTTTGACAGAAAATAATATTCTTGCACCAGCAATGTGATTCAAAGCAAAATATAAAGAAATTAGGGGTGGTTTCAACTTTTGCACTGCACATGTCACAATATTCATTTTTTTTAGGTTTGATAAGAAAAAACAAGAAACAGTAGTACCACATTTACAATATACCATCAGAATTCAACGAGTACAGTGATTTATATTATAGTATTTATATAAAAGTAAACACAGCCCAACCAGACCGTGGGAAAAGTGACAAGCCACAGCCTCCAAGCTGTTCTCTGACTTCCCGCATCCGCCTCTCTTCAGACGCGCCAGGTTTGCATAGGCGTGCAGCCGAGGGCTTAAGCATGGAAATATCATCCAAATGTTCTTCCAGCAAAGAGCAAATGCCAGACATGTAATATTTCACAAGGCCAAATTGTTTATGTGGACTGTTCATGCAGATTTTAATGCGAAAAAATAATAAATAGAATATATATTTTTTTGTCTTTCAATGTCTTTCAATTAATCACCTCATAACAAATCCCCATGTCAATCTAAATAATAAAAATTAGATGATTTAAAAAAAAAATTAATAATATATACTGAAATTGCATAATTTCTTCTGAACCTAGAGCCCAGTGCAAATGCATGCACCGGTTTTTGGTTAAATTACATGGTTTTCTAAATAAGTAACTAAAGTAACTGTAAGTAATAAGTAAATAAGTAACTGTATGAATACTAATCAATACAGTTGATTACATAATAACATTGCTACTGATAAAAATGTATCCCATATGGCAACTGCATAGTACATATATATCATATATCACTTATCATAATGTAAACTTTTTCGCCATTTCCATTATAGGTTTATTTACCATAAAAATGTCTAAAGCATAACTGGTGTTCACAAAAACAGAGTTACGAGGGTTTCTTTAGACAGTGATGTCATGAAGGACAGATGTTCCTCTTTGATCGTATGCGATGTAGGAAGCCTATTGTCTTTAGTGATAGAGGCCCTCGCAGTTCAGGCTTCAGTGAATAAACACTTTCAAATCTCTCCATTCAAACACGGTTCCCAACAACTGCGTGACTCCTGTTGACCCCCGAGCCCTCGGGGAATGCCTGCGGGTCATCCTCCTGACCTCTATCAGCCGGAGCGTATGGCGACACACAGGTAATGAGGGCTGTGATGCAAAAGAGAATTCATTTGGCACTGAAAGAGGAAGACGCTCGTTACACGAATCTAGCGCTGCGCTTGGCAGGAGCGTGGGAAACACCGCTAATTGGAGGTCCAGTTTTCAGGCCTGGCCATTTTGGGGGGAGCAGATCAAAGAGTTGCACATGAGAAGTTCAGCTGGCGATTAGATGATTAGGTGGTCTGATAGTAAGGACGCATGATAGAAATGTCCTTTCATGACATCGGTGACCAACATAATCCCATTTTTTAGTGTTACGGTGGTACTATTTTACCATTGGCTGTATTAACAATAGGGCAGACGAATGAGTATTTGGGTGATTAACCAATTAATCTGTGTTTCTATTATAAGACTTGGCCTAACAAACAATGCCTGTTTTGTTTTTTTACATTTACAGTATTTGGCAGACATTCTTATCCAGAGTGATGTACATGAGTGTTCTGTAGTCCTTGAGAAAACACGCCCCTCACGATAGTAAACCTAGATTTAAATTAAATCTAGCTGCTAGTAGACTAAGACTAAGACTAACCTATCAGGTTACGTGCACAGAAGACAGTGTTTTTGTTTTGTTTGGGTTATTTTTAAGTTATTTGTTTGTGTTAGTTAAGTTAGTTTATGACATGAACATGTAGTATGACATTCTAGTTGTTCTCCTCAGAGCTCAGTAAGGAGGAGGGTCTTCAGTCTCTGTCTCCAACCTTTGTAGACTTTACAGTTGAACCTATTCTGAGAGCAACTGGAAGTGTTTTGCGATTATGTGTGTTGGGAACAGTGATATGCAGCCAGAAATGGTGATATCACCAGAAAGTCCCTTGCTACTAATGCAACACAGTATTTCAATTTACCAAGGTTTGATGAGTTAGAACAGACTAGTGATGCCACATTTTTAAAAAAAATCTATCAAAAACCTGATTTTTCTTCCATTTTTAAATGCAGCCCTGATCTCAGAAAAGTATATTTTGACACGATTGATTGTGACATGATATGCTTTACAAATGTGCCCTATTTTTGTCATTTCTTGACACAAATCAAAACAAAAGAGGTCCGAGATGCTGAGTCTGCCCTTACAGAATGTAACTGTGATCCACTTTGTAATGAAATATGGCATTAAGTCTTTTTTTTTTTTTGAATCGTTTACCAAGATGAACATAACGCCCCTCACCTTCCAAAGGCTGGTGAAGACTGCAGCGTTACGGGTTTGTCATTTCTACGTGTTTGGTGACAGTAAGTAATAATCAGCTCCGTTCTTTCCTCGCACTTGTGGAAAGGAAAGGGGTTGCCATGGCAACGGCTGCTAAAAAAAGGGAAGACTTCCTGTTGTCTTGTGTGATGCTAGATCAGCTTTAAATACAACATCAGCAGGACAGAAAAAAAAAACCTGTGTCCAGGGAGTGTGTGTGTGTGTGTGTGTGTGTTTTTCTCCTATCAGTTGTGAAAGGCAGGTTGTGCATTGCTTCATACAAGTCTATACAAGATCAACATTTACAATACAGCGCTGAGGGGTAAAGAACCAGTTTCAACTAGCACAGGCAACATTCAGGTCACTGGTAACAAAGGTGATTTTTCTTCTGTGTTTCTGTGCTTCTGTGCTACCCTGGATGTCCAGTATCAACCAGCACAGTCGGCCTCTGGGCTGTAATTAGTGTGATTGCATCAGCAATGTTTTTATTATTGTTATTCTTTTTATCGCTGGAATTTCTCACCTTTTTTTCCTATAGTTTATTTATTTATTTTTTTTAATATTGGCATGGTTCATGTAGTCATGGGAGTGTAGTCATGGAGTGTTAATCATCTGAAAAAAAAAAAAAAAGATTTTTGTGGTGGAATCAGATCTGTAATATATGGGGAGAGAGAGCAGACGGTAGAGTCGCCTTCAAAAATGTATTGGAGAGAGAGAGTCTATGTCAAGGAGAAGGCAGCCGGAAAGGGACAAGACGTGGAGAAACATGAATGCAGAGATACAAACGTAGAGCAAAACACACTTCAAGACCCTGAAGTTAAGGTCAGTTATATATAATAAAAAAAAGACGTGTACCACTGTTTGTTATGGTTTAATTAAAACTAATCAGCCTGTTAATGCAGGTACACGTTCAGCCATCCTTACCCATAAATGGCTTGGTAAGAGGCAACAAACTGAGTGGTAGATCACTGAACGAAGAGAGTCGTTTTTGTTTTTAACACAAACGTTTTTGCCCATAAAACCAGTGTTAGATGACTCCAAACACTGGTTTTATAGCAACCACTCACTCACACTTCGCATTTTCTCAGGGAAATGCATCTACTTTCGATGTTGCTGGCCGAGTTGGACTGTCCTATGGATTTTCTACGCACTCTTTCATTAAAAAAACACCCCTCTACCTAAACTCATGGGGGATTTTATTGGGAACACGTACCATTTATGTGCACCTTGTTGGTTTACAGCCACCACAACACTATCTGATCAGCAGTGCTCTTATAATGACCCCTTTATGCTGATGGACAGGGTCAAGGGGGGCAGAAAAATATCAGCAGTACAAAATGCCTAAACGCCTGTAAATTCACTAACAATTTACAAAAAGATACACGTGCTGTCGTTGACACATTTGTATACCCCCCCCCCCCTCGCTCACTTATCTCTCGGGTCCACAGCGCGAGTGGAAGTGAACAGTGTAGGACAGTAACTAGTTAATGAGAGCTGCCCCATGACGTGACGAATGTTTAGGCAGCTCAAAATCCCAGACAATTCTAAAATCCCGGCCGTGTTTTAGAGGTCTCCAGGTCTCAAAAAGAGGACGTGTCCGGGGAAAAGAGGACGTGTCCGGGGAAAAGACATCTGGTTACCCCAGGCAACACTCAACAGGTAGAATGAAGTGAGATCAGACAGTGCATCACGCTAAATTAGTCAAGCTAAATTCATTATCTGTCACAACACCTCATCCCCCCCACTTTTGGAAAGCTTGATACGCCCCTGGGTGGGTGTTTCTAATAAACTGGCAAGTATGTGTTCCATGTATGTGTTCCTGTGTGTGTTTTAACTGATACTTAATACACTTAACAAGGTCTCACTATCAATGGGTGATTTGTTTTTTTATGTAAAGCAGTGATAGGGATGTATAACAATCACACTGGTCTACAGACATTTTAAAAAAGTGTTATCGTGGCTCTATTTGTAGCTTTATTATTATGGCAAGGACACACTAAGGTGTGTCCAGTTAGAGTGAGGCTATCTATCTATCCATATATCTGTCTATTTAATAGAAGAGAGATCTGACTAAATACTGAAATATAAACTTGCTACAACCTATTGTTCAGCAAATATTCCTAATTTTGTCATTATTTTTTCTCCAGAATGACAAACTTACTTCTCTGAACTGAATCCAAACCAAAACATCATAGCCAATAAATGAACTGTGTTTATATACGTGAGAAAATTGCTGATTCACTATGTACCTTAGCCTTGCTGTGTAGGTTCCCATCCACAACTGACCAGTCGGCACGTTTGTGTTGACTTTACCTCAGTGTCACTCACTCTCACATGTTCTCTCTCTCTCTCTCTCTGTCTCTCTCTCTCTGTTTCTGTGCTCTCTCTCTCTGTTTCTGTGCTCTCTCTCTGTTTCTGTGCTCTCTCTCTGTCAGCCCATGATGATCCCTTCACGTGGGACATGGTCGGATCAATGCACACCACGGGCCAAATGCTCTCTCCACCCCTCACCCTTTCACTGAGAGGTCAACCAAGCTGAGCTGTTAAAAACCTTCAGGCTAGTTTCATTGACTAGAACTGAGCCACTCTTTTAGCCAGCACGTTTCACGTTTCACATTTCACATTTCGCGTTTCATCAACCACACTGAACCACGGCCAGCCTCAACTCCCAGGCAACTACATTACCTAGACAGAAGATAAGGCCAGTCCAGTGGAGCTTCCAAGTTTTCTGTTTATCTATTTACCTTTCCGTCTATCTGTCTAGATAGCTAGCATGCTAGCTGTTGGGAACATTGCACAGAGGCAAATTTCCTAGTATGAAACCACCCTGGGTAATTTTACATGTAACATGATTCCTGAGGCCTAGTATTATAATCCAAAACAAAATTATACTCTACAAAATGCACGCGAGCTAGCTTTCAGAAACCAAGCTTATTAATTGGCACTGTTAACCACTAATTTTCACCTGTAATCCCTGAGGCCTGGGGTTATACTCACAGACAACAAAACACTACCTGTCAAGACAATAATCCCAAAGTAAACAGGGACAATAAGTAAATGTAAATGTTCTAATGTTTTCCAACCAGCTGATTCTCAACTGTTGCCCCTGAGGCCTGATGCTAAAGGCCAAAACAAGAAAACTAGAAAAGTCAAGTGAGAAATATGTTTCAAATACAGCTCACGCATATCGAATAATGGCACACACTCGATGGGACAGGATTTATAGCTTTCTTCCTTTCCCTTTAAGCTCTTGTCGCACTCGGTTCCACATGGAAACTATACTGAAAGCAGATGTCACTGAGGCAGCTCGAGGCAGCTGGGTTTATAGAGGCTAAATCACCGCTAACAATCAAAAGAAAGAAGTCACTTTGGGAGTACGGAGGGAACTGACAAGCTGAGTGAAAGCATGTCCATTTTGCAATTATACTGTACTGCGGTTGTATTGCTACATATTGCTGCTGAAATTATCCCATGATGTACATTAAACTTCAAGCCCCGATGTGACAGTTGAAGATCAGCCTGCATTATTTCGTCAAGGAAACTTTGCCATATATACCATTCAAATATCTTGATTCAACCAAACTCATCCAAGCCAAATAAACATCTCAAATCAGGCAGGATCCTCGCAGCACACAGTAAAATATTCCATAACTGGTTATAATCACATATGCATATGGTGGACCATTGCTGCTGCAAAGGCCGATATAGTGATAATTAACAAACCGCTGCATATAGAATGGCCATCTTATTATATATAGGCATACTGTTATATACAAAGCGTGAAAACAGTGATAGGCCGCCCAGAGGGGTGCTGAGTGAGAAAAACGTTCTGATTTTCAAGAGGAAATTGGGACGGATTTTATGCTGTTGTTTGTTTTTTAATATACATTTAACAAGAAGTCTAGGGGGTTACGAGCGGATACAGTGGCCTCAGTAATTAATGGCACCCATATTTGAGTGAAAAAAATGACCCTTAATATTTATCAAGTGTTGTCTTTACTCAGCAAATATATCAGTTCCATATGAGCCCATTAGCTCAATAAAACACAACAATTGTTTACAAATAAACATTACATTTTAGTCTGAAATACGTTTAATATAGTGTTTTCTTTTGCGCTAACTGAGCCATTATTTTGCCAGCAGAAAGAGAGTAAGACATGAGAACATGAAAGAAGGGATTTTCAAACATTCCTCAAAGCAGAATCTCCCCGGACCCTAGACTTTTCTTATGTACACCCCTCTTGAGCTCAGCCTACAGAACTTCATTTGGATTTAGGTCAGGGCACTGGAAAGGCCATGTAAAAAAGCTTTATTTTTTGTTCATTATTGCATTTGGATGTGTGCAGTGGAACACATATCTACTTTGTTGGCATGGTGGTGAGTTCTAATGGTAAATTTGGAGACATGGTGATCCCAAGATGCTACCAAACACGAAACTCTGTCATTCTGAAAATTTGGTCTTTGGAGATTTTTATTTTTACTCCTCAATGTGGCTGCTGTCAAAATAGGCTTGCATCCTCTTCCAGGCTGGCTCAAGGAAGTTTTGGATTTCTTAAAAATCTTAATGATTGCTCTAACAATGGACATTTTAAGCGATTTTTCTGCATCCATTCCCTGATTCGCGCAAGTCAACCCACTTTTGCCTTACCGCTGTGGAGCACTCTTGAATCTTTCCCCATGATGATGGATCATTAAGGAATTTGAGCCGTGTGTCACCTCATTTTAATTCTCCAGTGAAATCGGATATCACTGACGACTAGCGAAAAATTCCTGAACACTTACAGCAACTTAGATCACATCGAATATGCATACGATCATACCTGATTTACATTTCCTTAACTAATTTTTTGGGCTGTCAATAATTGTGACATATTTTGTTGTAAAAAGTATTTTTCACTAATGATCTCAGACTAAACTTACCTCAAATAAAGGTAAGATTGTTTGTTAACATAGTAACAGACCAGGTTAAATTCTTATAAGCTTATTCAACCATCTTTAGAAAGGACACACACACACACACACTATATGGACAAAAGTATGAATATATATGTATATGTGTGTGTGTATATATTGGGCAGTACATTTGGGTAATACGTTTTAATTTAATGGTTCATTTATGCACATGTTTGAAAAAAGAAAGGCGTCAGTTTTTCAGCGCAGCTGCTGATTGCTGATCAGTGTACACGCATCCAGTCAATCTGCAATGTGACAAAGCTCAGCGGAGCCGGAGGTCATTATTGGAATAGGATACAGGAAGCTGTGGGTGTAATGGCCTGAGCAGGATGTGGAAGTGTTAGAGATGACCCACTTCACACATACGGGTTAGACAATCTCAAACCATATCAGGCTGGTCCTGGAAGCAAAGGGCTTTAATGCTTAAATACGCGCCAGTAAACTTCATAATACAGCCTATGGCCAATTAAATCTGCATAGACTCGTTCAGCTAAACGAAATGATTTGATATTGGCTTTGCAAACACAGGCCAGTAAAGAGACTAGAATGTTCTCAGTGAAGGAAAAGGCTCAATCATGTTTTTTTTTTGTAAACTAGTCACTGAATGGATGAAAAACATATTTAGGTTAGGCCTTACTCTTTATGGGTTGATTTCCCGGACAGGGATTAAGCCTAGTTCTGGATTATGTAGTGCTGTGAACAGAGATTTTCCATTGAAAAGGAAAGGGTAGTCCAAGACTCGGCTTAATCCCTGTCTGGGAAACTGACCCTATAAATTACAGATCAGTCTACAGATGGAAAAAATGAAACGCCAGAGTAACTTACTAGCATTTTTTTTTCACACAGGTTAACAAAAATAAGTATACTTGTTGGCCCATATGCTAGGACCTGAGGTTTCCAATTTACATATATATGGAAAAATAAGCTCAGAAAACCTCAAAAGACAAAAAATATAAAAGTAACTGTTCAATCCTGAGGGGATTAAAAAAATGATCAATTTATTTCACACAGGTTTGAATTTGGTAATCTGTATATAGCAGCCTGAAGACTGCAAGTTACATGTCTGCGAACAGATAAGAAAAATAAATCTCGAAGCAATTATTCTATCTTGAAAGGATCCAAAAAATTATGAGTTCATTATCTAACATGCTAGCAGGTTTCACGATAGCTAGCAAAAAAAATCCCACTCATGGCCTGTGAATTAGCCTGAAGCTTCGAAGTTATACAGTACTATGTAAGAGACTTTAACCACCCTCCTTTCTTCTTATTTTACTTCCAAAGATCCAGACTTTCTTGTATTTTAATGAGGTCTTGAGGAACAGTTCTCCAGGCTTCCTGAAGGACTTTCAAAGTTCTCTCATTTCCAGTCCAGTCCCTGAACCTG
>JBBPCX010069030.1:0-11690 GCA_037974365.1 Hydrocynus forskahlii
AAAACGGGAACTTTTGGCAAACAAATAAAAATAGAAAACATTTTTATCGCGAAAGCATGCTGTCTACCGTTCCACTCGTCCATTATTACTGAATGGCGTGACTGTTTACAGCTCAGTCCCCCTTCCGTAGTGCTGCCGACTGTACATGGCTGCCACTACACACCTCAAAAGTTCCCATTTTTCTGTGTCATCCTATATAAAAAGTATATATATGTATGTATATGTAGAGAAAGTATATACATATATACAGAGAGAGTATATATATACACACAGAGTATATTTGTGCATATACATAGAGAGATAGAGAGTATACATATATATACAGAGAGAGAGTGAGTATATATAGGAGAGAGAAAGTATATTTATGTACAGAGTGAGTACATATATATTCAGAGAGAGAGGGAGAGAGAGAGACATAGAGAAAGAGTGAGGGTGCCCATTCTTTTATCCACTGCATTGAATTCCATTAAATTTCCTTGTTCAGTTTTTTTTCATTGGGCTCTATGATAAGAAGTATTGGGACACCTCTATTTTTTGGCCCCCCCTGCCTCTCACCGTCTTGTCGATGTCCAGCTTGAGCTTCTTCTGTGAGATGCTCTTCTGGATCCGCTTGCTGAAGCTGGCGTTGCCGGCCGGGCGCCCACACCGCTCGCCGTCCGAAATCAGGCAGCAGCTCTGGCCGAACAGGGGGCCCGGCGCCGGGGGGCCGTCGTGGCTGTCCTCCTCTGTGCTGAAGCCGTTCATCGCTCCGGGAAAACCTTCAGGGACCTTCGAGAAACCTTCTGGAACCTCCAGGAACCTTCGAAAACCCTCCAGGCACGACCAGGAACCTCCAGGAAGCTCCAAAAACCCTCCTGGAACCTTCAGGGACCTCCGAGAACCCTCCAGGAATGTCCAGGAACCTCCGAGAACCCTCCAGGAACCTTCAGGAATCTGAAAGAAATGCCAGGAAATTTTAGTAAAACTCCAGACACCAAAAGAACCTTTGATAAAGTTCCTAAAATCCCACCTGGAGCCTCGAGAAACGTCCAGGGACCTCCGGAAAGCTCCGGGAACCCTCCAGGAACGTACCAAGAAGCTCCAGGAATCCTCAAGTAATCCGCCAGAAAGCTCCGAGAACTTCGGGAAAGTTCCCAGGAACTCTCCAGAAAGCTCCAGGACCCCAAAGAAATATCCAGGAACCTCAAGAAAGCTCCAGAATCCTCAGAGAACCTCAAGAAAACTCCCTAGAACCCTAAGAAATGCTCCAAGCACCTCAAGAAATCTCGAAATCTCCCTGTAATCCCAAAACACGTCCAGACACCTCCAGATAATTTACAGACAGCTCCTGGAACCTCTAGAAATCTCCCTGTAATCCCAAGCCAAGTCTAGGAACCTCCAGAAAAACTCCAAAAAGCTCCAGGGACCTCCAGAAAGCTCCAAAGAACTCAAGAAACTTCCCTAGAACCTCCAAGAACCTCCAGGAACCCCCAGAAAGCTCAAGAAATTCAAATAAACATCCAGGAAACGTCCAGAAATCCTCCAGGAACCTCCGACACGCGACAGAAACACCTGGAAAATGCTAGAAATCCTTCAGGAACGTCCAGAAAATCTTTAGAAAAACTCCGGAAATCTTGCAAAACGTCCAAAAACCATCCGGAACCTTCAGAAACGTCCAGAAACCTCCGTCCTTCCTCCCCGCTAGCCTCGTTAGCTCCTTTAGCCTCACGTCGCTGGTAAACAACCCTCAAAAAACGCCCGAAACCCCCTTGGAAACCCAGAAGAAATGTCGAAAGCCAGCACCTCGACCTTCTCCAGACTCCACCAGAACCTTCTAGACCTCGAATCGTCCCTCAAAAGTCCCAAAAATCCATAATTTGTTCAGAAAAACGGCTCGGAAAAATTTCCCTCAGCTCCCTTCAGCTCTTCCCGCATCCTCATTTGTCCATTTCGACGCGTGGGCGGGTTCTACGTGCGAGTTCTGACCACTGATTGGCCTACAGGGCTGTCATTCACGGCCCTCACGCACCGAAGCCACGAAGTCCGGGTCGCAGCGGTCTCTGAAGCCTGATTGGTCCAAATAGCTGTCTATCACGCCCCCCACAAGCCCATGTCAGAGTATAGAATTCTGAAAGAGGAGGGCTCAATAGTTTTGATTGGTCCAAATGGCTGTCAATCACGTACGCAAGCGTTTTAGCCCGAAGCAGGTTCCAAAGTAGGAGGGCTTTAGTGGCCCGTTCTGGAGATCTGATTGGTGGACGCAGCTGTCACTCACATGTCAGCTCAAAATCGAGGATACGGAAGTGCGAGGGATTCGGAGGTCACTTCTGAACGTCTGATTGGTCAAAATAGCTTTCAGTCACTTCCCTCCACCCAATCTTAGGCTTCTCAGCGCCTTTCGAGTCCCAAAACGAAGACAAGTATCGATACAATATGCGTAATTCTATTATGCGTCCCAATACTTTTGTCCACATTACCGTTCAAATACGTTGTTCTAATATTAAGGGACCTCAATACTGTAATACCGTAATACTGAAATACAGCAGTACAGTATAATGTAATACGGAACATTTTATACGTCCCAATACTTTTTTCTATTTTATCATTATATTGTATTATCTGATTAAGGTCCTTTACTTAATATGAGAACAACTGAATTGGGATGATAAAGTGAAAAAAAGTATTGAGACGCATCCCCGTTCAAACCAACTGGGACTTTTTTTTCCCTTTCTTGTTGGAAATCCAGAATAAAAGTCACGAGCCCCGGACCGTACCATCTCGGCCCCGGTCGAGGGGGGCGAGGGTCTCCTGATCCGTCGCGCCCCCCAGTTTTGCACCAGAACGGATGAAGATGGTGGAGGCGGAGTTTTTTAGAGGGTCCTTGGGGGCCAACATGAGGGTCTGAGATGTTTTGAAGGTTCTCTGCTGGAGAATGTGGGACCGAGGTGGAGGAGGAAACCCCCCGTAGCTCGGAGATCCGGCTCCCGAGCTCGGAGATCCGGGACTCGAGACTTGGAGGTCCGCCAGGGCTGGACTTTGGAGCTCCAGGATCCAGGAACTCTGGAGATCCGACGTCCTGGAACTCTTGAGGAGCTTCCAGGGGCACTTTGGGGGCTCCACCACCATCCAGAGACTCTGGAGGAGCTTCTAGAGGGACTTGGAGGTTCTTCGGGATCCAGGACCTGTGGAGATCGAGCACGTAGGACTTTCAGAAGGTTCTACAGGGACTTTTGGGGGGGGTCCACCACCATCCAGGACCTCTTGAGGGGCTTCTGGAGGGACTTCGGAGGTCCACCAACCTCGACTTTGGAGGTACAGGATCCAGGAACCGTGGAGATTAAGCACGTAGAACTTTGAGGAGGTTCTAGAGGGACTTGGAGGTCCACCAGGGACTCCGAGGAGCTTCTAGAGGGACTTGGAGGTCCACCAGGAACTCAGAGGAGCTTCTAGAAGGACTTGGAGGTCCACCAGGGACTCAGAGGAGCTTCTAGAGGCACTCTGGAGGCCCGGGACCCTGTTTTTTGGGGCTCCGCCACCATCCAGGACCTCTTAAGGAGGTTCTAGAAGGACTTTGGAGGTCCACCACCACCCAGGACCATGCGAAGGAGGCAGAAGAGGCTCCTGCAGCTCGCGGGGTTGCTCCTCGTGGTCCTCCTGGTTCTCCCCAACGTGGGGCTCTGGTCCCTCTATCGAGGATTCGAGGCCCTGGACGCTCCGAGACAGGTACGCCCGTCCCAATACTTTTGCTCACCTTTACTGTATTTCTATGCCATTTGTCCCAATACTATTTTTAGATCTAGTTTTTCCCCACCCTGTCCCAATACTTTTGTCCACCTTCCCATTCCTTTCCATGCATTATTGTCCTAATACTTTTGTCTACCTTTATTGTATTTCTATGCCCTGTGTCCCAATATGTTTTGTAGATCTAGTTATCCCAGTATGTCCCAATACTTTTGTCCACCTTCCCATTCCTTTCCATTCATTTGTGTCTCGATACTTTCGTCCACCTCCATTGGACAAGGCCTCACTGAGATAGCAATACAAACACACACACAAAGAGTGCTTTCCTTATACGGACACCCCTCGCACACACGCGCCGGTTTTCCTATCTGTGTGAGGACTTTGACACACACACACTCCTTAAAAAGACGCCAGGTCCCCACAACGTGATCAATACACACAAACACACAAATGAATCTGGATCTGGCTTTTGTTTGTGTGTTAATGTGTTTTTGTGTCCTTGTGGGGACCCACATATGAAAGAGAGATTTTGTGTGTGGTTCTAGGTCCTGGACGGAAGAGCCCCGCCCCCGGCGGTCCCTGAAGCACCGCCCAGAAGAGACTGGCACGATTACGAGGTCATCAAACGAGATCTGGCTCGAACAGGTAAGTCCGGAAGCTTCTGGAGAACATCTCAGGAGGGTTCCAGATCTTGGAGGAACCTCCTAGAAGGACCCAAATGAGTTCCTGAAGGTTCCAGAACCTTCAAACCCAAACCAAACGTTCCTCCAGGAACCTTCCCAGGTACCACAAGGTTCCTCGGAGAACCCTGGAGGGTCTTCAGGGCTTGGAGGACCGTCTCATATCTTCTCAGAACCTTCAGGAACCCATTTGGGTCCTTCTAGAAGGTTCCTGGTGGAACCTCTTGTTGGTCTGAGGGTTCTCCAGGACTGTCGGAAGGTCCTAGAAGGTTCCAGAGAAGGTTCTGGAGGTCCGGGTTTCATGTGCGGCTCCTTCTTCTCCGCAGGGAATGGAGAACAGGGCCGGGCGTTCCCCCTGACGGACGCGGAACGCGTGGACCAGGCGTACCGCGAGAATGGCTTCAACATCTACGTCAGCGACCAGATCTCCTTGAACCGCTCACTTCCAGACATACGGCACCCCAGGTGAGGAGAACCCTCCGGAGGAACCTTCTAGAACCTCTAGGAAGCATCTAGAACTTCAGATGAACCGTTTAGAGGCTTTAAAACCCTTTAGAACCTCTAAGAAGCATCTCGAAATTCAGAGGAAACTTCTAGAGGTTGTAAAACCCTTTAGAACTTCTAGGAACCTTCTAGTACTTCTAGGAAGAACCTAGAACGTCTATGAAGCATTTAGAACGTCTAGGAACCTTCTAGTACTTCTAGGAACCTCCTAGTACTTCTAGGAATCTTCTAGAACTTGTAAAACTCTTTAGAACTTCTAGGAACCTTCTAGTACTTATAGGAAGCATCTAGTACTTCTAGGAAGCATCTAGAATTTCAGAAGAACTTCTGTTTTTTTCCTATTGGTTTTAATGCAAATTTACACTATGTGGCCAAAGGTATTGGGACACTTCTGTTTTCCCTCCATTGGGCTGGATATATATATATATATATATATATATATATTTTTATGTATGTTTATATGTATGTACGTATGTGTATATATACATATTTATATATTTATATATATATATATATATATATATTCACTATGTGGCAAAAAGTATTGGGACACTTCTGTTTTTTCTTCCATTGGGATCCATATAAATTCACACAAAGTGAACAAAAGTATTGTGACATGCCTATTTTTTTTCTCCCCTTGGTTTAAATGCAGATATCCATGATATGGCCAAATGTATTGGGACACCCCTGTTTTTCCTCCATTGGGATCCAAATAAACATCTACTAAGTGGAAAAAAGTATTGGGACACTTCTGTTTTTTCTCCTATTGCTTTTATTGCAAATTTCCACCAAGTGATCAAAAGTATTGGGACACGCCTGTTTTTCTTCCATTGGTTTTAATGCAAATTCCCACTATGTGAACAAAAGTATTGGGTCACTTCTGTTTTTCCTCCATTGGGATCCATTTAAATATCTACTAAGTGACAAAAAGTATTGGGACACTTCTGTTTTTGCTCCCATTGGTTTGAATGCAGATTTCCACAAAGTGGAAAAAAGTATTGGGACATGCCTGTTAGAGTGAATGAATGAGTATGTGTGTGTGTATGTGTGTGTGTGTGTGTTGCAGCTGCAAGACGAAGCTCTATGGCGAGAAGCTCCCCAACACCAGCATCATCATCCCCTTCCACAACGAGGGCTGGTCGTCTCTCCTGCGGACCGTCCACAGCGTCCTGAGCCGCTCGCCGCCCGAGCTCGTGGCCGAGATCATCCTGGTGGACGACTTCAGCGACCGCGGTACACACACATGTACACGCATGTCTCAGAACATCTCAGGAGGCTTCCAGATCCTGGAGGAACCTCCAGGAACCTCCAAACTAGTTCCTGAAGGTTCCAGAACCTTCAAACCCCCTAAATAACATTCCTCCAGGATCTGTTAGAAGGTTTTTGGACCAATGTAGAACGTTTTTGGACCAAGTGAGGCCAAGTTAGAAAGTTTTTGGACCAAATTAGAACATTTGTGGACCAAGTTAGAACGTTTTTGGGCCAAATTAGAATGTTTTTTGACCGAATTGGACCAAATGAGACCAAGTTAGAACATTTTTGGAGCAAGTAGAATGTATTTGGCCCAAGTGAGACCAAGTTAGAACATTGTTGGACCAAATTGGAAAATTTTTGGACCAAATTAGAATGGTTTTAGACCTGTTTGGGGCCTTCAAGAACCTTCTAGAACCTTCCGAAGGTCCCTGAAACCAGACATAGGGTTTCCTCAGGGCTCTTCCAGGAACCTACAAAGGTCCTGGAGAACCTTCAGACCAATCAAGGGTTCCAGCGTCACACACACACACACGTGTCCCAAAACTTTTTGCCACTTAGTGGAAATTTGCTTTCAACGCAAGCTTTGTGGACTTTTGAATGGCTCCCAATAGAAGAAAACCTAGAAGTGTCCCAGTACTTTTGGTCACTTAGTGGGTCTTCGCATTAAAGGCAGTGGAAGAAACAATGTGGACAAAAGTGTTGGGACGTCTCTGATTTTCTTCCATTGGGATCCATTTAAAAATACACTAAGTGTACGAAAATATTGGGACAGTCGTTTTTTCCTCCATTAATTTGAATGTAAATTTCTACTATGTGGCCAAAAGTATTGGGACAGTCTGGTTTTCCTCCATTATTTTCAATGTAAATTTCCACTATGTGGCCAAAAGTATTGGGACAGTCAGATTGTCCTCTGTTACTTCCACTATGTGGCCAAACATATTGGGACGGTTGGTTTTTCCTCCATTGGTTTGTATGTAAATTAACATTCCCCCCCCCATGGTCAGAAGTATTGGGATGGTTGTGTTTTCCATCACCCATTGGTTTGAATGTGTGTTTCACCAATGTGGCTAGACGTATTGGGACGCTTGTTCTCGCCCCCAGAGCACCTGAAGGCCCCACTGGAGGAGTACGTGGCGCGGCTGCCGGGCGTGCGGATCCTCCGGACTGGCCGGAGGGAGGGCCTTATCCGGACGCGGCTCCTGGGGGCCGGCGCCGCCCGCGGAACCGTCCTGACCTTCCTGGACTCGCACTGCGAGGCCAACGTCAACTGGCTCCCGCCACTGCTGGGTGGGTCCTCCTTGCTTCTTCTTTTCCTTCTTGTTCTTCTGAGAGCTTTCCGAGATTTTTCGGGACCAAGTTAGAATGGTTTTGGACCAAATCGGACCAAATCAGACCAAGTTAGAACGTTTTTGGACCAAGTTAGAACATTTTTCGACCAAAGTAGAACGTTTTTGGCCCAAATGAGATCAAGTTAGAACATTTTTGGCTCAAAGTAGAACGTTTTTGGGCCAAAGTAGAACGTTTTTGGCCCAAATGAGACCGTTAGAACGTCTTTGGACCAGATTAGAACGTTTTTGGACCAAATTTCCAAGATTTGGAATTCGACCATTTTTTAACCAAATTTCCAAGTTTTGGTTCAAATTTGAACGTTATTGGAACTAATTTGGCCAATTTTGGTCCAAATTCAAATGTTTTTGCACAAATTTCCATATTTTGGTCCAAATTCAAACATTTTTGGTCTAAATTAGAACATAATCAGAACAAATCCGACCTGATTTTGGTCCAACATTCCATGTTGTTGGTCCAAATGACAGTTTTGTACAAATTTCCAACATTTTTGGACCAAATTTCCACTTTTTTTTATCCAAATTTGGCCATTTTTGCTCCAAATTAGGTTATTCGACCAAATTGGACCAATTCTGAACCAAATGTCCACATTTTTTGGACCAAATTCGACCATATTTGAAGCAAATTTCTATGTTTTGGTCCAAATTCAAACATTTTTGCTCCAAATTAGAATGTTATTTGTACAAATTGGACCAATTTTGAACCAAATTTCCACGTTTTTGGTCCAAATGCCCAAGTTGTGGTCCAAATTAGAAAGTTATTAGAACACATTTGGTCAATTTTGGTCCAAAGTCGAATGTTTTTGTACAAAATTCCATTTTCTGGACCAAATTTCCACGTTTTTGGTCCAAATTCGACCGTATTTGAACTGAATTTCCACGTTTTGGTAAATTTTTTCCCCATGTCGGAACCTAAAACCTGGTTCTTCTTGGGTTTTAGACCGGATCTCACGGGACCGGAGGACCATCGCCTGCCCGATGATCGACGTCATCGACCACGACCACTTCGGCTACGAGAGCCAGGCGGGCGACGCCATGCGGGGCGCCTTCGACTGGGAGCTCTTCTACAAACGCATCCCCATCCCAGCGGAGCTCCAGAGCCGGGACCCCAGCGAGCCCTTCGAGTGAGGAGCTTCTCCGGACCTTCTCTGGACCAAAAGATCCAGTTTCGGACCAAAAACGGTCGGATTTGTTCCAAAAACGCTCAAATGTGGACCATAAATGCTGCAATGTGGTCGATTTGGTCCAAAACTGGTCAAATTTGGTCCAAAAATGATCACATTTGGTCCAAAAAACGGTAAAATTTTGTCCAAAACACTGTCAAATTTGGTCCAAAAATGGTCAAATTCGTTCAAATTTGATCCTAAAACGCTCACATTTGGTCCATAAATGCTGTAATTTGGTCAATTTTGGTCCTAAAATGGTCAGATTTGGTCCAAAACTGGCAGATTTGGTCCAAAAACGGTCCGATTTGGTCCAAAACCGGCAGATTTGTTCCAAAAATCCTCAAATTTGGTCCATAAATGCTGCAGTTTGGTCGAATTTGGTCTTAAAAACGGTCCAATTTGGTCAAATCTGTTGTTTTTTTGCTTTTGTTTTTTCTCCCAGGTCCCCGGTGATGGCGGGGGGGCTCTTCGCGGTGGAGAGGGTGTGGTTTTGGGAGCTGGGGGGCTACGACCCCGGCCTCGAGATCTGGGGGGGCGAGCAGTATGAAATCTCCTTCAAGGTGAAAACTCGTCCAGGTCCCCACTTGTGCACAATTACCAGTAGTTCCTATTATAATGAGGCCTCATAGTCTTCCTATAGAGATAAACACACACACACACGTCAGTATTACTAGTTTTATGGGGACCTTCCATAGATTGGAAGTTTCAGTCAAGTCCCCACTTTTACACGTTTAAAAGGAAATTCTGATTCCACCCCTTTTAAAAGGAACTTCTTAACCCGCCCCTTTTCTTCTCCCTCCAGGTCTGGATGTGCGGTGGCCGCATGGAGGACGTCCCCTGCTCCCGGGTGGGCCACGTCTACCGCAAATACGTCCCCTACAAGGTCCCGGGGGGGGTTAGCCTCGCTCGGGTAGGTCCTCGGGGGTGGGGTGTCCCGATACTTTTGGACACTTTGATTAATTTCCATTGGAGTAAAACGGAGCGTCCCGATACTTTTGGACACCCTTAATTCATTTCCATCAGAATGACGTTGGCATGAAGGGGGCGTGGCCTGAATCCCCTCCTAAATGGCCCCTCTCTCCGTCGCCAGCAGCAGCCCTGGCGATGCCCTGGCCGGTTAGGCTCCGCCCGCCTCATTAATATTCCTTTACATGGTTTGGGAATGGTTAAAGAGTCCAGATTAGGCCAGTCCCCCCCCCCCCTTCATATTCCATTCGACAGTTTGTGAATCCAGGTTAGGCTCCTCCCACCTCATTAATATACCATTTGATGGTTCGTGAAGTCATATTAGACCCCTCCTCTCTGATTAATATTCCCTTAAGTTTGGGAATGGTTAAAAGTGTCCAGACTAGGCTCCTCCCACCTCATTCATATTCCACGAGGTGGTCCATGAGTCCAGGTTAGACTCGGCCCACCTCCATTCATAATCCATTCGACAGTTCGTGAGTCCAGGTTAGGCTCCTCCCACCTCCATTCGTATTCTATTCTACACTTCACGAATCGTTTAGCCCCTCCCTCTTCTTAAATATGATAAGACTACTCCCTCTGAAGGGGGAGGGGCCTAGCTAGGGCTCATCAACTAGCCCTGATTAGTGGGAGGGGCATATTCAATCTCTACCATTGAGGTTCAAGACATGAACATAGCGAATATAAAGAAACAAGTGCATATTAATGGGGGGGCGGGGCCTAATCAGATCCTCCCCAACGTTTCATACTGGACAAAAGTTTTGGGACGCTCCAGCGGAAGTCCGGTTTGTTTCATGAACAGAAATGTGTGCATATTAATGAGGGGGTCGGGGTCTCCTCCTCCAGAATCTGAAGCGAGTGGCGGACGTGTGGATGGACGAGTACGCTGAGCACGTGTACCAGCGGCGGCCCGAGTACCGGCACCTGCCCGCGGGCGACGTCGCGGCCCAGAAGGCACTAAGGGTCCGGCTGGGGTGCCGAGACTTTCGCTGGTTCATGACCCGGGTGGCCTGGGACCTCCCCCGCCACTACCCACCCGTGGAGCCGCCACCCGCCGCCTGGGGCCAGGTGCGTAGCCGTCCCAATACTTTAGGACACTCTTTAATTCACCTCCATTAGAGTTGTAATATGTCCCAATACTTTTGTACACTGATTTATTTCCATAGGAATGACATTAGATGTGTTCCAATACTTTTGTACACTCTAATGCTTCTATTTGATTCTATTTGATTCTTTTGAAGCCAATGATTCCTATCAGACTCTTGTTTGTTTCAAATTGATTCTCCTGTTTGAATCGGTTCAGTTCTGTCAAATAGAGTCAAATTCTCTGAAGAATCAAATAGAACTGAACCGATTCAAAAGAAGCAATTAGAACTGAACCGATTCAAAAGAGTCAAATAAATCAAGAGTCAAATGAAACTTAACTGATTCAAAAGAATCAAACAGCACTGAACCAATTCAAATGAATCAAATAGAATCAAAAAGAACTGAACCAATTCAAAAGAATCAAATTAATCAAGAATCAAATAAAATTGAACCAATTCAAAAAAATCAAATAAAGCTGAACCGATTCAATATAATCTAACAGAACTGAATTAATTAAAAAGAATCAATTGAACTGAACTGATTCAAAAGAATCAGATAAAACTGAACAGATTCTAAAGAGTCAAATGGAATTGAACCAATTCAAAATAATCAAATAGAACTGAACTGATTCAGAAGAGTCAAGTAGAACTGACCAATTCAAAAGCATCAAATAGAACAGAACCAGTTCAAAAGAAACAAATAGAACTGAACCGAGTCAAAAGAGTCAAATAGAACTGAGCCGATTCAAAAGAGTCTAATAGAAATCAGTTCTTTTTTTTTTTACTCTTTCAAATTGTTTCCGTTCTATGTGACTCCTTTGAATCGGATCAGTTCTATTTGACTCTATTTATTCATTTGACTCTTTTGAATATTTTTGTGTTAGAACATCCCAATACTTTTGGACACTCCGAATCCACTTCCATTGGAATAATATTGAGTGTCCCAATAGTTTTGGTCAAACAGCCCCC
>JBBPCX010069031.1:0-11688 GCA_037974365.1 Hydrocynus forskahlii
GAGAAGGAAGAAGAATTTAAGGTTGACCTGAAGATATTCTGCATCTAGAAGAAAGATGTTGAGAGATGTACACAAAAGAAATGATTTAAATCAAAATTATGGAATAGCATTAACATGCACTATGAGTTACTGCCCTCAAAAGACAATGGCTCTAATAACAAAAAATTCTTGCCATATGAGAATTATCATACCTTTTATACACAAAAAATCCAGTCAGGGTGGCACCATCAGTTGCTCAGTTTTTTTTTTCAGCCCCAACTGATTTCCATTTTTTTGCAGATTTTTTGCACACAAACTCTTTGTATTCTCATTCTGATGCTTACCACAGAATTATTCAAATGTAACGCAAGACACAGAAACAGAATTTCAACACAAAGTTTTACAGTTTTTTTAGATGTCAGTTTTATAGGACATTATATCCCTGACTAGAACATTTCTTGTGCTCCTCCTAAACTGAAACACCCCGTAAATCCATGCTTTTATTTAATCACTGACCTCTCTTCAGAATGTAATAATACATACACATTAGGTATGGCTGGACCACAAAACACAGATGGCCGTCATTTAAATAAAACTGGAATACACATACTTTGAATACAATGAAAACAAACTATTTACATGTACATTAACCAAATGTATTTGAGGGAAGAATCAAGTCAAAGCAAAATTTATTTATATAGCACTTTTTACAAATGATATTGTTATAAACCTGCTTTACAGAAGCTGGATCCAAGCCTCTAGTAAGCAAGCCAGAGGCAGGGGGAAGGAAAAACTCCCTAAAACTAGAGAGAGAAACCTCTGGAGGAACTAAGACTCAAAAGCAACCCATCCTCCTGTGGTCAACACTCAGTAACAAGAGAGAATAAATAAATATCCATATGGAGATAACTAACAGTTAATGAGCAGCAGAAGTATACAGTCTTAACCATTAATGAGCAGTAGAGTCTGTAGTTTGCAGTAGTTGGATCTATCTGAGCCTGTAATTAGTAACATTTATAAAAGAGTCAAAAATCAATTAGCGAAGCTCGGACTAAACAACAGAATAAAAATCCTGAAATAGTCAGCTTCATACACATGGATAAATCTATCTGGACAAATAAGTAATAAAAATGGTTTTGGTTGAAGTAAATTTAGAAAACAATAAACAAAACAAAATTGGGAAAATAATCATGTGTGCTTTATTGCTGTCCTTGCATTTAAAACTATCCAACCTTCCAACATGTTAACATTCGGTTTTCTATAATCTCTCAAGATCCTCCAGGGTCCTAAGTCATCTGTTCTGGGCTTTCTTCTTCATTTCAAGCTTAGGTTTTCAATGGGGATTAGGTCCGGACTGGGATCAAAAGATTGATTTTGTCTTCACTGAACCACTTTTGTGTGGATTTGGACATATTCTGGATCAGTGTTTTGCTGGAAGATCCAGCCATGACCCAGTTTTAGCTGTTTAGCAGCAGTCGACAGATTCTCATTAAAAATGTCCTGATTCTTCTTGGAGTCCATGATCCCATGTATCCTAACAAGGTACCCAGGGCTTTTGGAGGAAAAACAGCACCAAAGCATCACAGATCTTCCTCTATATTTACCTTATGCATAATTACCCTTTTTTCTTTGTTACCAAGAGCACTACTTTTGTCTCATCTTACAAAAGAGGATTTTGTGATTGACCAGAAAGAAATTCTTACATTGCCTTTTATACTGCTCTTTACTAAGGATGTCAGTGATAATGTAACTGATTATTGTCATGGCGGGTATAGGGAAGGACACACTATCAGGAAACAGAGTTTAGAATATAAATGGGTTTTAATGACGAAAGGTTCAATGTTCAGACAGCTATGCTGGCTTACACACACACAATCAAGCTAAGACTCGTAGAGGTAGACAGCGGTGCCAGAGGACCTTTACTTCAGAGGGCACGAACAGAAAAGTCAACAGGAATACAAAGTTCTGGAGGTCCTTCACTCCAAACGAAACTCCCTCTGAACACTGGAAGCAGACTCTGCTGCAAAGTCCACTCTTCATAAGTCTAAGCAAGCCCTCTGATTACAGGGGCCAGTACAAATACTCCATGCTCCGTGGAGCTATCTCAGTACGACGAAGCTCTCGTTTTCACACCTGCAGATACACAGTAGGAGAGAGAACACAGGAGAAACACACAGTCAAACACCAAGCATAGATCTTGCCCAAGTTTCCAGCTTAACGTGGCTTGGCTGGCTGAAGGATCTCTCCACTGTCACTGGAGAGACCGCCGGAAGAGAACGGGAAAGGCACACACACAAAGTGGTAAACTTGTGCACGGACTTTGAACGATAATCTGACAGCCTTTTATTTCTTTTTTTCTTTGAACAAAGCAGAAAAATCACTACACCTTGTTTAAAAAATAAATTAAAGGAAGCCATTTTAACAATAGACGTTTCAGAAATGACAGAAAATGCACAATTGAAATACTGCAAAACATCACAAACCTTTTTTTGCTTTATTGTATAATAGTTGTATATTATTGTGTATTAATATCAGTGACATTTATGCATTCATGTTGGAAAGCGTGTTTTCTTAAGATGAGTAATGTTCTTGAATTGTTTGCTTTAATTTATCCAAAAACCAGCATGTGTTTACAGTCCTCTATGATGACTTACAAATGATTAAACGATTTCATTATTTAGTAAATTTGAAGGTCTTTTAGAGTAATACTAGTAAAGATTTTTTTAAGATAATGTAGTCTGTTTTCAGTTTGGTTCTGTAGGTGGTATGTCATTTGTGAAAAAAAAGTTATGATATACGTTCACATTGCTATCCCTAATTTCCAGTAATTTAGACACCAAATGAAAAGAGCATAATAAAGCCTGAAAATGATGCAGCTTTAAATGGTGCTCCAAAAATACAGTGCTTGCAAGCATTCATGACTCATTTTTGTCAATCCTTTAGATGTCAGTTTTATAGGACATTATATCCTTGACTAGAACATTTCTTACGGGGTGTTTCCTAAACTGAAACACCCCGTAAATCCATGCTTTTATTTAATCACTGACCTCTCTTCAGAATGTAATAATACATACACATTAGGTATGGCTGGACCACAAAACACAGATGGCCGTCATTTAAATAAAACTGGAATACACATACTTTGAATACAATGAAAACAAACTATTTACATGTACATTAACCAAATGTATTTGAGGGAAGAATCAAGTCAAAGCAAAATTTATTTATATAGCACTTTTTACAAATGATATTGTTATAAACCTGCTTTACAGAAGCTGGATCCAAGCCTCTAGTAAGCAAGCCAGAGGCAGGGGGAAGGAAAAACTCCCTAAAACTAGAGAGAGAAACCTCTGGAGGAACTAAGACTCAAAAGCAACCCATCCTCCTGTGGTCAACACTCAGTAACAAGAGAGAATAAATAAATATCCATATGGAGATAACTAACAGTTAATGAGCAGCAGAAGTATACAGTCTTAACCATTAATGAGCAGTAGAGTCTGTAGTTTGCAGTAGTTGGATCTATTTGAGCCTGTAATTAGTAACATTTATAAAAGAGTCAAAAATCAATTAGCGAAGCTCGGACTAAACAAATAGTTTTTCAGCCTAAGCTTGAAAACTGAGACCATGTCTGAGTCCCGAACGTTAACCAGAAGATTATTCCAAAGATGGGGGTCTTTGTATGAAAAGACCCTTCTCGTTACTGTAGCTTTCTTAATTCCAGGAAATAGTAAATAACTAGTGTGGTGGTTTGTAACAGGAGAGAAGTTCACAGAGGAGAGGTACACGGGTGTGTCCATTTAGGGCTTTAATTTCTTGGTAGGACTCAATCTGACACATTCTGGAGAAGTTTAAAGTTTGAAAAAGACCTCTGTATTTGTACAGGTATCTCTTTAAGATATAACAAACCCACCAGCCTACATTAGGGAGGGCTATGATATTAATTTACTACAAATCACTATTATTTAATAATTCAGTTCAGTCTACCCAGTCTTGCACTATTTAGAATGAAGTCCTGCCTGGAGTTTTCTCCACCATTGCTTGGGAACGGCTAATTTTTTTGCATTGTACAGATACAGAATAGGCATAAAAATACTTCCCAAACTGGAGCAACACATTCCGAAGTAGACCAAATTACATTGGCGCTCTTGTTTTAACTTTGGCACAACCTCTACTAATGGAAAAATGATTACTGGTGGCAAATAGGCAAAAAAAAGCAACTGTGCAGCTGGTTATGACGGTCTGTATGAATTTCTTCTTCTGTGGATGATTGGAACCCACGCCTGATGGATCTGGTTTTCTGATAGCTTGAAGTATTGAAAAAGACAGAATGTAATAACAGGTAGAGCAATGAACAGTGAAACAGCAGTCAAAGGAATCATACATGTCCAGTTTACAAAAGACACAAACAAAGCAAAACAAAATGCAAATAACCAGATAGTCACAGAGATGTTCTTTCTCAAGCTGCTTTCTCTACTGCTTCTGTACGCTATGGGGTGAACCACTGCAAAGTAGCAGTCCCCACAAACACAAGCCATGAAAAGAGGTTTGCCAGACAGGGATACATTGTACGTTTAGTTTGTAAACCAGTCAAAGGCTGAACTGTGCCAAACCATGTAATTAAGCATGACAAAAGGCATGAAAATTGTAAACGTCAGGTTCATGATAGAAAGATTTAACAAAAAGAAGTCCTTTGTGATTTTTTGTTTGTGCCTCTGGTGAAGCTCCCAAAGTACTTTGACACTGACCGGAGCACCAAACAGAAAAGAGAGCAAGCAGAAACATGACCATAACAAAGGACCCAAGTGGTAGATGCTGCATCTTTCAAAGAAGCTTAGGACATGAGGGCCATTTGAGGATAACTATGAATTCATGGAAGGATACTGATGGAACCACGTTTCTTCCGAAGTATCTAAGACAAGTGTCTTCAGAGCTTTATGGTGAAGAAATTATTCCAGTGTCAAAGCTATAAGAAAGTATGCAATTGAAAAAAAAACTACAAGATTTCTATACCTTGTGGTGTGCATTTTGTTTTAACTTACCGTGTTCTGAATAGCGACCTATGAACTACAACCTACAAGATTGAAGCAACGATCGTCAGTTGCTACTGAATGAGGCTTTGTAATGTCAGACTCTTATAACGCTGAGCTCATGTTTTTGAATTTTTAAAATAATGGCAAAATTAGGGCTATTTTCTGCCTCCGGGCCAGCAGAACATCTGACAGTCACTAATCTAATCAGTCACATTTTAAAGCCACATTTTCAAAAATAAAAGCGGTGGTATTGATTTTAGGATTAAAGCTGGCTAAGTGAAACTGGAGTGGGTGTAAGAAAGACACTCGACATTAGATTAGATGCATATTACTGCTAGCACATGTCGGTGAAAGGTCATCTTATACTCAGTATTAGCCTGACTCAGGACAGACAAATGAGAACTATGGTAATGATTGATCACTACCGAGTGTCGCAAAAAGATGCTGAAATCTGATTGGCTTATCAGAAATCCAACCTCATGGAAATTTCCACAGTGGGCCAGACAAATTGCCTGCTGCATGAAAACATGTCAGACTTATAATAATAAATAAAATTAAACAATAATAAATTCAAGTTCTAGTTCAAGAGTTTTATTTGTCCCATGCACTCCGACTTTGTACAACATACACTGAAATGCCTTTCCAGCAATAGCCACCAGTTTTGCTGCACAGAACTGACAAGACAATATCAATCTAACAAGACAATATCAATCTTATTAAAAAGAAATATGATTTTAAAAAGCATGACATTTTTATGCATAAAAACATCAACAAAATTGTGCAAGAACTGCAAGTGTTCAAAAGCTGTAAGCGTTGGAGGAAGGGAGAATGGAATTGAAATCTTTGTGAATGTGTGTGTGTTGCTGTCCATTATGTGCTGTGGTTGTGTCTATAAGTCTAGTAAGGAAATGAATTAGTTATATAAAGTAAAGTGGCCCCTTGTAGTCACATGTGAACACATTACAGAACAGCATGTGAACAGTGTGAAATTCTTTCTCTGCATTTAATCCATTCATCTGATTGCAGGGGCAGCTCCCAAACCACTGACTAGCTACATCTTAGCAGTGAGTAGACTGTCTAAATATGAGTACACTAACTGACATCAACATAGAGGATACCTGAATGTGTGAAATATTTTGTTTTTACTAACAATAAGTCCATATTTATTGTCCTTATTAAAGGATGTATTTACATAATGAATATCATTTTCTAAAATAAAACACATGCCTGGACTCATACGGAATACAGATGGGCTTAAAGATACAAAGTACCCCTCTAAGCCCCATCCTGAAAATCAGTAAACACTGAAAAATATGTGGAAAAAACCGTGACACAAAATTAACTGGATTTTCTGAGACCTACTTACCTAAATGAAACTTAGGAATAATTTCTCTAAAAAGCTGACTAAAGTGGCATTGAACCACTTAGAACATCAACAAAATAGTCTGAATACATTTAAACACTAAATGAGGTTGCTTTTTGGAGATGATTTTTTTTTTGTTGGAGATTTTCCAAAAAAAAGTCCAGCTTTATTATATAGAAGCATTTATTAAATTCCTGACAACAATTCATAAGGCCTGATGCTGAAATAAAGACGAAATAGCAAGTGTAACAATCAAGGACCTTTGTTATTGTTCATTTCCACCACCATTTCTTTAAGAATTCCAGCTTACCTACACTGATCAAATATACAATAGGCATGATCACACATCCAGATAAGGAGAAAAGAAATGCAAGAAAGACTAAAATGTCCTTGAACAGTGGCCAAAAAGAGAAAATAATTGTTGGTGGTAGACATTCAATGAATGTCATGATGAAGCTGTTGATGATGGTGTAAATAACTTGCCTTTCTTTGGATGAATGCTATTATTTCTTGATGGATGAGTTTTTTTCAGAGCTTGAAGTATGGATATATCACAGAATGTAATAACTGGCAGAGCTATGAGCAAAGGCATGGCGGCTAAATAACTATGTGACAAAAATGCATCAATCGTGACTGGCCCAAACAAAATAGAAATCAGCCAGACTACCCCACATGCTCTCTTTCTTACCTTACTTATGTTCTGATAGGACATGTACGATATGGGGTGAACTACAGCAAAGTAACAGTCCATACAAGTGCAGGCCATAAAGAGAGGTCTGCCCCAGAGGGTTAAGCTGTGAACAAAACTACAGATGAACTCAATTAACAGATTTTGCCAGATGTTGAAATTAATTATGTTAAAGGGAATGGTAGCTGTCAGAGTCAGATCGATGGCAGCCATGCTGTACATAAAGCCATTAGTAATCTGTTGTCTCTGTAAAAACTCCCATAGTTCCATCAGACTGACTGGAAATCCCAGGAGGAAAATTATCATACAGACACCCGACCAGAATAAATAACCTATAGGATCGTCTTTGCAATATCCAAAGTAGCCTGGAAATGTATCATTTGAAGAGGATGAAGAGATGAGGGTCACAAACCCCATAGCTTCTAATGCAGAAACCTGTACGGTGAAAACAACAGTACAATATTAGGAACTGAAGTTGAATTAAAATTCCAAATAATTAATTGACAAAACCAAACAATCTGTGCGTTTAACATAATGTTTTACCTCCATGAAGGGCTGGACATGAAGCAGTGAGCCACACTTTTCATTGAGTAACATCCACATGAACATCAGCCAATCTAACTCAGCACTTTATGTGTTTGAGTATGTAAATAATAAGGTTGTCAGAATTCATTAACATATCCACCCTGGTACATTGCAACCCAGTGGACCAATTGAAACACTGCCAACAGTAGAAATATAAGTAAATTGTTACAAATATCATTTATTCGCAGTAGTGGATGACCAAAATATGATAGTCATGGGATCTTATCGACAGAAAAACTGTTGAACTGGTCCCTGTGGAAGTAGAGGACTGTCTATAAAAAGTGATCCACACAGACTAAAGAGCGCCCATCTGTCACAGCAGAGAATTCACTGAGGTCCAAAGAATGACAGAATGATTGAAGAACGATTCACAAGGCAAAGCTGAAAAAAATTGCTTGAGAAAGCTCGGAGCCTGTTCTCTGGTTTCAGCCAAGTAAAGCAAGCCATGGTCTACATTATTATAACATGGGTTCAAAGTAACATGGCCGTTATAGTCATGTATGAACACAGCAGAGCGCACAATGTGGACATTATGGAATTCTTTCTCTGTATTTGACCCATTCATCAAGTGAAGCAGTAGGCAGCTAGGAACACAGTACCCATGGAACAGTGTGTGGGGATGGTATCTTGTACAAGGGTAGCTCCATGGTGCCTTTGGCAGTGCTGGGGTTCGAACCCACAGCCTTCTGATCACGACGCCCTTACCTCCAGACCACCACTTTCAGAGTGAGGTTGGGCACAGAATCTAAATTGACCTTTGTTTTCTTTTTTTTGTTTGTTTTTTTTCGGAACTTCTATTGCATTTAAATTTCATTCAGTTAAATATATTCATTCAGTTTTTCAAGATGCAAAGAAAATGCATAAGATATATAAGTAATAAATGGCAGATTTGAAAACAACTGGTGATATAAATCAGTTGTTTTAAAGCTGAGAGTCGCAAGATGCTTGGCAAAAAAAAAGGATATATCGGTCAATATATTTGATAGCATTTTTGAGAATGACTTCCTGTAAAATCTCCAACAGCTCTGTTGTTCCACCTACTATAATACTGTTATGTTGTCGTTAAATCCCTGAGAGTGGCTGTGAGAGAAGGTACAATTATAGAATAACAATTCACTGACTTGCATTTAGTATTGCCATGGGTTTTTGCCTCTTTATTCAAATGGCAATTTGTTTTGCAATTGTCAATTCAATATTCAATCTGAGCATGCAATTTGAAAATTCATTTTGCAATTGGCAATTCAATGTGCAAAGTGCTGATGCAATCCTTAGTTCATTTCAAAATATTTTGTATAAAACATTAGTTCTGTCTGACTTTCCCCCAGGTCTCTTGTGCCCCACACTTTGAGAATCACTGCTCTAAGTGAACAAATCAATCAGTTGAATTGATTCTGGTGAGGCCATAAGCAAGGAAGTGATGCCATTAGTGAAGGCCCGCCTTGATGAGCGGTCTGACAGTTAGGAATTGTCAAATGGGGTTTTCTCCCTTACATGCAATGCAGTCGTAGGGGCGCTATGCAATGCAATTCCCGGCAGTGCTGTTGCATTTGAATAAAGAGATTGGATATTGAATTGACAATTACAAAATGAATTGCCATTTGAATAAAGAGGCAAAAAACCCATGACAATACGAAATGCAATTCAGTGAATTGTTATCCTGTTTTTTTTTATACAAAATATTTTGAAATGAACTAAGGATTACATCAACACTTTGCACATTGAATTGCCAATTCCAAAACGTATTTTCAAATTACATGCTCAGACTGAATATTGAATTGACCAGTGCATGCTCTGATTGAATAATGAATTGCCTTTTGAATTGTTGTGCTTATAATCTTCCATACATTCACAGGCTGATTATTTAAACCACAACAAACATTTACATGTCTTTTTTCATGTAACTGACCTGAGCTTTAGTGTCATGAAGTCTGTTTATGAGTCTGCTGTGTGTTTTGCTCCGCGTTTGTTTTTTTCAGTTTTTGGTCTGTTCCTGGCCTCTTTATATGTGATGTCACAGTAATGTCTGACACACATTTAAAAGGAAACATGACCATTCATTTTCAAAATAATCTATACTCAGCCCCTATTCAGCCGATCACGAAGTTACGTACAAGCACACAATTACGGAAATTAATAAACGTTTTGATGTTGGAACCATGCCCATATTTCAAATACTGTAAGAGGATTATGTATTTATAGTTCATAATTATTTATTATAATTAATTTTTTATTTATAACGATTTATTAATTATTACCAAAAGCTAACTCAACAATGGCCTATTCATATGTGCATTTCATATTGTCACACCTGGCCTGGAATATATTAGAAGGTACAGTTTTGAACATTGAAACCAAATGTTGAAATTTTGACTAAGCTATTTCTTCATAGTGTCAGTTTCTCTATCCGGGCTCCTGTCTATCCAATCTCCTCCCGAATCTCCTCCCTAGTCATGAGTTTTCAGTAATGTTTCATTAGTGTTTCATTAGTGTCTCCCAGTGACTGTTCCCAGGAGTTTCTACTCTGATCTTCGAGTCCCTTCTGTGTGTTTTGTCATGTCTTGTCTCTTCATTTGTGATACATGGTGGTTCATTCATCCTCAATTTAAAGCTTAATGTTCAGACAGCACACTTGATGATCATTAATAAGGGCAGCACAGGGCCTCGCTGATTATTGATCAATCGTTGACTTAGATTACACAATGTAACAGATGTTTTGGTAATTTTTTTTATTAACAGCTACTGATGGTTATTGAGCAATGAAACAAATATTTGTTTTTCTGTAGTTTTTATGCATCCTACCTGATTATTTCTTTTCAGTTGTTTATTTTGTGTAATATTTAAAACACAAGTGTAAGGTCTGGCCCTGGATCGGAGTTGGAGACAAACTGGCATCCCTCTCCGGAGATCCACTCCGGAGTTTTGCACAAGCCCTTAAATAGTGAAGTGAAAGTGAACACACCACAGCACACAGTATGAACCACACAAAATTCTTCGTCAGCATTTAACACATTCACCAAGTGAAGCAACGGGCGCCCGGGGAGCAGTGTGTGGGGACTGTGTCTTGCTCAAGGGACCTCAGAGGTGCTTAGCAGTCTCAGAAATCGAACCCATGATTTCCTGATCACAGGGTGAGCGCCCCAAAAACTCTTCCTTCGAGCCGGATTCAATCCAGCGACCTAAGGATTTCTGTTTCTGTTCACTACAGTCCTCCGCTCTACCAACTCAGCCATTGAAGGGCTAGACAATCTGAATCACCTGAGTTCTAGGCCCAGTAGTATATATACACCTAAGAGACAATCCATCTGTGCACAGTGTAGTAGCCCTTTCTAGCTGCCGAGCGTTTTTCATTCGATTGTCCTGTGCTTCTGTACCGTGTTTTCTATGACTCTGTTCTGGATTTTGGATTTCTCTTTTGCCTTGTGGACTTGTTCTTGTTGCCTTGTGATTGGATTTACTGGATTTTGGACTCTTTTCAATGTTTTGAAAATTGCCTCTTGCCTATGCAAACTTTCATTAAACATCAGTTCCTTGTACTTTGCAATTGGATTCACATCTGTAAACGTTATAACAAGCCTAGGGTGATTAATGCCTGATTAGCTATCATGCTTCCTAGCCATTGTATTAACACCAGATTTAGCTGACGTCACACAGAATCAAGAGTGAAAGCTTAACTTGCATTTTTCTCACAAGTGTGAAGGAATAAACTAATTTTTCAAGCACATGAACATTAGCAACACACATTAACAATACACCTTATCAATATTGTCTGTGACTTTGGTAGGCCAACATCGTCAGCCATTCCCTGAATATTAAAGAGCATATGACTGTGTATATTTTAGAAATAATGGCCTTCCCCTTGGATTTCAGTTCAAAAACATCATGAAGTGATCTTTTAGGTGGGAAACTTGTACAACATGCAGTGAAATGCTTTTTGCAGACGCCGGACCTTAAGACAGTAGAAAAAAAAAAGAAAAAGCAGTAGAAACAGTATGATGGTAGATGTAGATAAGTAGAAATAGAGTGCAGCATATAATATGCATTAG
>JBBPCX010069032.1:0-11688 GCA_037974365.1 Hydrocynus forskahlii
TTTTTGTGTTATTTTGAACCTTAAGTATAAAAATTATATTAGAAAATCGCCATTGTATAATGCGGCTCCCTGAGGTAAATGTTCGGCTGCTGTCTCGCGAGCTATCTGTGGCGGAAGCTGAGGCGCTTCAGGCTAGCGCTGTGAGCTCCCGGACACTGTTTTAGACAGTTATTTCACAAAGTTGAATAAGAATAAACATGTTCACCCACCCTCACTGACACACACACACACACACAAGCTCACCCTCTCTCTCTCTCTCTCTCTCTCTCACACACACACACACACACACACACACACACACACACACACAAACATCCCCCACACAGGTCATAAGACATGATTATTCTGATCAGGAATACGAGTATAAATAAATAAATATATAGATATAGGGAATTATATTTTGTAAAGTATAGAGACTAAACGTTAAGAAACACAGTTTTGATGTTATCCTGTTGCAATATGCTAAGCTATGATAGTGGGTTTTATCTAGAATATATTGAGTATAAGATATGTTAATGTTGCTTTATATGTAAATGTTTTATAAGTAACTTTAAACAGGTTAAGTGTTTTATTGTCAGGAACTGAATATTTATATGTGTTGTTCTCAGACTTTGTGTACCGTGTGGAATTCTATTCAGTATGAATATATTTGTGTTAATTACATAAAGGTAACTTTATTGAATATATATATACTGATGAACCACACTGAGACACAGAAAAAAAAGTAAGAAGTTTTATTATTGTTAGTAAATAAAGAGATGCACCCTGGATAAAGAACTGGAAAGAGACTGCCTGTGTCATCTCCTTGTTTTTATTTACCTGTTTACAGGAATATTATCTTTATTACTGAGGTACCACTCTTGGGACCCGTAATACATACCCACATTAAAATGCTTCTGACACTCGTGCTTGTATGTACATAGTCTTAAACTGCACCTTATAGATGGACTTGGTTCTATCATTGTTCTTGCTGAAGCATTTTTCCCTCTGCATATTAGGTCATATTTTTGATGGTTGTGACCATTACTGCGCATGAACAGTGCAAAAAGTTATTAAATATAAGGCGGTGAAAGTCTGTAATGTTGATTATTCATTCACTCATATGCCAAAATTCGTTTACATTTTTAAATACTTCTACAGCAAAAATGTGTGCGATTAATGTAGATGAATTAAACATAGAGCTTGTAATTAATCATGTGACACCCCTATTAATTACACTGTGGTTGATGGTATAATGTTTTACAGCAGAACGGGTAATGGTGCATAGAACAGTGAGTCTTTTGCAGTATTTATGCTTTTAATTTGCAAATCCATTTACTTTAAATATCCTAACACTTTAGCAAACTGTGTGTTTACAGCCCTTCAGCATGTTAAACTTCTTGAGGGTCACAAGTCTAAAATATCAGTATTACACATTTAAGATGTTCCTATAATATTCCTAAATCATAAATTTCTCCCAGAATGTGCTAAATTCAACTCACTAAACACTAAAAAATGATTCATGACTTATTTTCTTTGCTCTGTAAGACTTTGGTGTAGAAATTGGCACCAAAGGGAAGGCACAGAGGTCTAGAGAGAGATGGAGAGAGCAAAGAAAAAGGAATGAGACAAAACACTGCAGTGAGGAGAAAAGAACAAGGAACTGATGAGACAGGAGACAGAAAACCTGCATGACAGCAAAGGGGGTCGCCACCAAATAGTAAATTAATTTACAATTAGTGCTTATGATGGTTAATTCAATGTTTGTAACTCACTACACAGTACATTAAAGTGGTGCTGTGACATTTTTTATGTGTAGGATACAGACAAAGGTAAACCTGTTGTGTGGAAAGAAGCTAAGTAAAAAAGAAGCAAAAGTGGACTCTGATGCCAGTCTTTTATTTCTGTTTCTACAGTGAAAATGAGAAGATGCCTCTAGATGACCTGGATACAGCTGAATGAATACAAAGACAAATTGAACAAAGTATTGATCTTTAAACATGCAACATTAACAATATGACATTATGTAGATTGTCTTTTTTCAGTATTCCTGGAGATGGTTTCTCTTGACTGGCTCTCATTTTTTAAAACAGGTCTCTTTTAAAGTGTAAAGTTAATCTGTGCTATTCTGACACTGAAGTTTTGGTTGGGATGCATGTCACTTGTTTTTGTTAGTTACCCATGATGATGTTTTGTGCTGAAGTTCAGTTTGCATTACTTGGTTGAAAAAAAATATTAATGATATCTGGGTGCCTTGAAAGTCTCAAAGACTAGCACCTATTATTAAATATTTTAATGTGCCATAAACAAGAACATACTCTTGTTTTTCGTGGTGGGGATTTGCTCATGAACTTGGGAATCTTCAATAATTAATTTGATAGGACTATAATCTTCAGGTCCAAATTTGAGGGGTTCCATTCATTAAAATAAAATGTATATTTCTCTTCACTTAAAAATAAAAGTTCCATGTTATCTGTATCTTGATTTTGATTTTTCAAGTCAAGTCAAACTTATTTTTTAATCACTAATTGTAACTGTTCCGGTATGCGACCATCAGGGGTCGCTGCAGAACCATGTTTGGGATCCTACTGTCACCCCCGCCTGCGACCACTAGTGAATGGGTTAAATGGTTAAATGCAGAGGACGAATTTCATGCTGTTCACACTGTGTGGCATATTCGCGTATGACAGAATGGTCACTTTACAATGTACACTTTTACAGGATCTGAAAAACAATCATGCAAACTGTTCTCTAGACTGACTGTCTCTCTTTTTCAGTGTATGGTTCAGTCATAGAAATGGTGACACGTAGTGACAGGTGGTGGTTGAAGTACTATTGCACTTGAACTAATGTGGTAAAATATTACTTGAGTAAAAATCAGAAGTCTTCTTTACATTTCTACTACAGTTATACAACAAAAAAGAATTCATTTTAAATGCACTGAATTAGCAAAAGTAAAACAATGGTGAGATTCAAGCTGTTCCTTGGTGTGCACATCATGGAGAACCTCACGTGGACCCTCAACACCAGCTCCATCACCAAAAAAGCCCAGCAGCGGCTTTACTTCCTGTGGAGACTGAGAAGAGCGCACTTTCCATTCCTCACCAAGTTCTACAGAGGGACCATTGAGAGTATTCTCTGTAGCTGTGTCACAGCCTGGTACGGGAATTGTCACATTTCGGATCGCCAGACCCTACAGAGGGTTGTGAGAACAGCTGAGAAGATCACTGGAGTCTCTCTGCCCGCTGTCACAGACATTGACACACTGCATCCGCAAAGCCACTGGCATTGTGGACGACCCCACTCATCCCTCACACACTCTCTTTACCTTCCTCCCATCTGGAAAAAGGTTCCTCAGCATACAAGCCTTCACTGCCAGAATGAGGAACAGTTTCTTCCCTCAGGCCATCAGACTCCTCAATTGGAACTGAAGCATAAAACTGTACACCCCCACCACACACCACCAACATCCCCCTCCCTCACCCTACCCCCTTGAACAACTCAGACTTGAATTACCTGTTAAAATACTTTTCTATTTTTATGCTGCACATTCTGTGTCATATTGCTGCTGCAACTGCATAATCATATTTATTGCTGTTCTGCATGTTTTGCCCATGTAACATTACCTGTAAAAATACTGTATTATCCTCACTGTAGCTGTTGTCAAGTGCACTGAACATTGTCTTGTCTCGTCTTGTCTTTTCCAGCTTTTTGTCCGGTCTGCACTTGTGGTCTGGTGTTCTGTTCTGCTCTGCTCTTGTGTGGCACTATGGTCCTGGAGGCACGTTGTTTCGTTTTACTTTGTACTGTGTGTATATGGTGGAAATGACAATAAAACCTACTTGACTTGATTTGTCTTGACTTGACTTCTGTTTCTAATGAACCTGTTTTTGTTTGAGTTTTTAAAATTATTTTTTAAAAAGATCTTTTTGGGATTGTACGTGGGGGCAAATGGTAAATTTGTCCTCTGCAGTAGAGTAAATGAGCAAAGCACATAAAAGCAAAAGGAAGCGATTTTTATCTTTGTTCCACCTGATGGACAGAACATCGAGGCTAAAGATAGGAGTTCCAGGAGCGCCTGCAGAACTTTTACCCGAGCAGATTTGACTCATTATTACCCCCTAGAGGATACTGGTAACAAGACAAATACCCAGGAACGGCCCAGGAACCCAGGAACATGCACTAATCGAAAGTAAAATAACTCGTTGTCTGGAGGACACTTGTCCATTACTTTGAGTTATGCGTAGCCACAGCAAATCCATTTTTTTGAGATAAGCTTTGGGAAGCGACTGGTGTCGTGTTGAGTTTTTTTTTTTTTCATTTAGTGTATTTAATTCTTGAGAAAATGCTGCGGAGCCGACGACGAGATGCAGGTAGGAAATCAAAATGACCATGAGTAGCAAATCCTCTGACCAGCCTGTACTTTTCCTAACTTTATTTTAGAGTTATGTTACTCGTCGTGCCTTGGGGAGTTAACAAAGAAAAAAAAATTATACACAAACGTCTCTTAAAAAGGTGACCAGTTTTGCTTTTGTTTCTATACTCGCAGACGTGTAAAGCTAGCTTAGTGTCGATGTTTGATATTCCATAGAAACTGAACTTTAATTGTTTAAAATTAGTGCACGGAGCCTGAAAGGGGAAGACTGCAATTATTAGCACACCGGCATACAAATCACAACTAAAAAGATAAAGCAAAAAACTAACTAAAAAGGGAAACGGTTAAAGAGGAGCAAAACAAGGAAGGAGGCTAGGACTAGCAAAATTAAATAATGAAACAACTAATAAATCACATTGGAACTAATTGGAATCAAATTAAAATCGTCATGATTATTATTTAAAAGTAAACTTAACTTTAAGTTGAAGCGATAAATCAGTTTTACAGTACACAGATTTTATTGCCCAAAGGAGCAGAAAGAAGGTAAGTCTTTATAAAGGTGACAAGCAGGAGTTGAGGTCCAAAGGTATACTTAGGGGTGGGGTGTGGTTGTGGGAGCTGGGGAGAAACTCACTAGCAGGCTGGTCTGAATGCTATCCTTAATAGGTAGAATTGTTTACATGATTAATATAAAGAGGGAGAAAACTTTCAAAAGGGAAAAACACATCTTACAGTCCATCAATTCAAGAGAATTTTTCACAACCCCAAAGGGTTCTGTCAGTGCCCTTGGGAAAGGGCCTTCAAGATGAAATCTTTTCCAGATAGAAGAAGAGCATTCAGGTTCTGGCATTAGCCCACCTTAAAAATGATGCCACTTACTTTTGCACACCTTAACACATGTTTTCAGGAAGAATGGTACAAAATAACACCTAAACCTCTCCATCACTTGGTATCCTCAGGGTCTTGGCAACATTATGAAGTGGCCAATGCTTTACCATCCAATATTTTTTTTGGCATGTAACATCCTCCCAACTTTTCCTGATTAGAGACTGTATAATTTCAAAACTAGATGTCAGCAATGACACAAAACTTTTGGATTGTGTATGTAAAATAATACCTTTTTTTCCTGCGTATTGTGAAAAACCACAATTATGTGATGTGGTTAAAAAATGCCTAAAATGCCTATTTTTATATTGTAAACCCTAAATATGCTCCCAAATATGCTCCCAAAAACTTTCATTTCATTTTAAACTCAGCTTAGTAATTTACCCTTTCTTTGGTATAAGCAGGGTAAATGCAGTAATAAATTAATTTACAGTAATAAAAATACAGGGCGTTAAAAAGAACAAAGCAAAAAACAGGAGAACACTGTAGAGCTCCACAGGGGAAATTCTTGACTGCAGCGTCACAGGGCAGCAGCCAATCAGCAGCAAGGAGAAATAAATAATGTTCTCGAATTGGCTACTTTCAAACCTCCTGGTACAGGTAATTGTGATGTGTGGGCCTCGTGTGCCATGCCCCCTCTTCCTAGTGCTGGTTGTTTATGTTTGGGACTGCAATGCGCAGCTGAGGTTCATTCCATTCAGGTGTTTGATTGCCTTGCTAACCGCTGCCCAAACATAAACAGCACAAGGAAGAGGGGGCATTGACTGTTCACTTCTCTTCATTTTTGCCTCTCATGAGTATTTGATTTGAATTGTTCTCCTAATTTTGTTCAGTGTTTACACCAGTACTGTTCTATTATTGTGTGGTGTGAAATTACTGGTTCTTATAATAACAAAGTATCTTTATTTAAATGTATTTTTAACAGCTGAAGCTGGAACTGAATTAGGTGAGTGAATTCTTAAAAGTTTCCACTGTGATCACTTTTACTATCCACATATGATTTGAGCCACTCTAAAATTAATAAGATCACCAGAGTTTCAAGAACAATTTTGTGTTAATAATAATGTCTTGGAAGGATTTTATTCTCCATTTTCTTAAAACATCTCAGTAGTTTTATGCTAAATGTTTGTGTAAGTGTTGATGACATGAAACAGGGAGCTAAAACAAAATGACAATTTTTGTTTATATTTTTATTAGAAAAAAATAATTATTCCATTTTATTAATTTAAAATATTTTCATATGAACAAGGAAAATCAGGAAAACTTGCAATTGAAATTAAATTACAGGCAAGACAAATATATGCACGAAGATTTGAATGACCACTGGCAATAACAAAAGAATCACCACACTTACAAGATTTTCTCCCAGCTGTTTTACTTCATAGCAAATAAATAAATCATGTCTGAGACACAAAACAGCTGAACAAGTTTAATAGCTAAACATTCTGGATCAAATTCTGGTACAGACCTCAAACCTACACAAAGTACATAATTTTAATAAGTAGCACAGTGGCGCAGTGGAATTGCAGCAGTGCTGTACAGTTTGGTCAACAGTATAATATTATTATATGTTATGTATCGTTTGGAAATTATTCATTTATTTGCATGAGCACAAATTCAATACAATTTCTAAATTATGGTCTTTTGTAAGTAATTTGCATAAAGGCACAAAAGCATGGTTCTCAACCATTCCCTTCTGCACAACAAGAATACTCTAAGAAATTTTGTTTACTTCTATTTTGTTTACCTCTATTTCTCATAATTTTCATAATTCTCATTTATTCACACAGAACCACTACTTGGAGATGGTAAGTCATTTTTGATTTACGTATTCAGATTATCCAGTTCTCCCAGAATGTTTTTAGATAATAATGTAAAAATGATTTCGAAAACAAACTGAGACAAACTGCTCCTATAATGCATCTGGTAAAGACCACCCAGTGATGGTCACATAATGTTTGTCAAAGCATTTTTCTGCTCTTTTTGGGGTTTTTTTAACAAATATTTGGTCAATAATTTAATATACTTAGACTAAATCAGTTGACATGAAAGTTGATGTGCTTGTAGCCCAATATGGCTGATATGAAATATGAGATTTGTGGGCGTTACCCTTTGTTTTAGCACACCCTGAAAAGGGGTAAGCGCAAAGCCCTTTTTGGGCAATAGCTTGACTACTCTTTAGCCAAAAATTGCAACATTTATATGGCAAGTAGGCCTTTAGGAAGAACAGCATCTAGCACTTAATTACCAAGTATGTAAGGGGTGCTCAAGCCTATCCCAGTGGTCACAGGGCGTAAGGCTGAAAACACCCTGTGCAGGTCACCAGTCCATCACAGGGCAAACACAGACAAACACATTCACGCTTAGGGAGGGATAAATTGGGAGGAAACCAGAGTACCCAGCTGCGTGGGTTTCTGCTGAGTACTTGGTTTCCTCCCTCAGTCCAAAGACATGAAGGATTGAACCCAGGACTTTCTTGCTTTGAGGCAACAGGACTGCCCTTGCATACCCTACCATAATGGCATATTGATGCTGTTTACCATATCCATATTGAACTGTAAGGCTTATGACTCTCTTTATTGATATCTGATCTACTATTATACATTTAGCAAGTTTTAATCTGTAAGCATTCATTGAATTATTGTTTAATAAACTGATATATTGAATAATTAAAAGTGAGAACTGGGATCTCAATTATATGCAGAATTCTTAATTGAACTGTGATTCATATTTAATCAAGAATTTTTACTATACAATTGAACCAATGTCTGTTTTGTTAAGTGCAAGTTAACTTTTTGAATATTTCTCCAGCTGATCACGCAGATGTGAATGCAGAGAATACAATAACAGATGTGGATCCTAAAAACAGCATGGCATTTGATGGTGCAGAGAACAGTGAGTCTTTGTTAACTGTTCGTCCTTTTAACTTCATAAGTATCCAAATCATTCATCAGAACACTGTGCCAATGTCAAACATAATTCAGACAGCAAACAGTAAAAACAGAGCAAATGCAAAACATAGTCCAGAGAATATGGTCGAAGAAAAAAAAAACAGAAAAATACATAAAAGCACTAGTTAGACAGCTGAGAACTGCAACACAAAAAGACTGAGCACAAAGATAGTCTTTACAAAGAAAGAGCATAGAACAGGTTAGAAGAAAGTATCCAAGTAGAGACTATAACTCCTGTTTTTTGTGCTCAGCCCTGTTCACAGCCCTTCAACTGGAGAGTCACAGGCCCCTGAAACATATGGAAATATGATTTGCTCATTCTTGAAAATTGGATATTTTGCATAGGTGTATGTTTTGGTGTACATGTAAAAAATAACATCAATGCTACTTTAAACATATTTATATTAAACACATTGATTTTTATTGGTGTAACATGTAGTAAAGAAACTGAAACCTGAATATCCTTGCTGTAATAATGCTAATACACTCTAAGATCAGTGTTTTCCCATTTAATATGCTATAAAATGCCTGAAATATACATTTCTCCTAACTCTGCCTTAAACTCCATGTGAATAGTGACAACTACTGCTTTCTAGGTGCTAACACAAAACTAAACAATGACATGTGTGGATATAGCATGATTGTAGCTGGGGTGTAAATGCCACTTGAATTGATGGTTTATTTAATTAATATTTAGGTATGGCATACATGTTCAAATACTATTGGGGGACACTGTATTGGGGATAATGAAAATAAAAAAATCATTAGAAAGAAATATGCCACTTCCAGAGGTTATCAGATGAGCTAGTGTGGGTTGTACAAGGGGTAGACAGGAGGGGTGTTCAGGGGCCTGGTGGAAGACTTTGTAGCATGGTGTTGATCAAAACAACTGCAGCTTAATGCATCCAAGACCACAGTGATGGTGGTGAGCCATCTGGAGTGTTGACGTGGAGGTGGTCAAGACCTTGGGCTGCAGCTGGATGATGATCGAGGTTACTTTCTATGAGGTGGTGTGCTGCGGAGCCAGCATCAAAAAGAGAAATGCCATGTGGCTGGGAAAGCGGGTCAGGCGAGCTAGCTGTGTGGTTGGTGTGAAGCTGGACTTCTGAACGGCCGGCTTTTCTGTTAACACAGACAAAGGGACTCAACACAAACAACCTATCACAAACTGGAACCAACGAAACTTAAACAAGACAGAATTAGACACACACATAAGACAGTTGAACCCATTACCTGGTGTCTAGCAACCCAGCTGACAAGTGAGGAGAGAACTAAACTGAAACAGCTGAGCTGCCTGGCACTGGGCTCAGACCTACTCTAACCATGACGTCACTTCTGACGGGATGTGTCTTGTGTACTAGTACTCTGGTGATGGAGGCCGCTGGGGGTGTAACCAAGGCGGCCCAGACATGACATAATGGTTCTGGCACATATGTTTAAAGTTGTTGTTTTTTGTTTTTTGTTGCTTTTACATAAAGAGTTTAAACTATTTTAGAAATGTACAGCTTTTGCATCAGAACAGAAATGGTTGAAATTAACTGGCCAGTTGTCCTACCAAGGACATTTAATAGAACTTTGTTTCTAAGATTGGAGCAAAAATATTAATTTTACTCTATATCATGGAGTAAAATATAAGTTGCTAAAAATTTTAAGAACTACATTCTGCAATTTGATGACAAATATTTAATTTCTTTAACAGGTGAGGAGTCTCCTTACATCATCAGAAGTTCAACTGACCCTAATTATGAGTGCAGATTAATTCTATTAGGAGGTGATGCTCTTGCTAAACATGCTGCATGCAAAGCCATACTCAGGGTGGCACAGGCAGAACAAAGACTTAATCCTAGGATGTGTGAGATGAAGGACAACACTATTAAAGGAAGACAAGTTGTTGTAGTAAACAGTCCTTCTTATTGGATGCAACACCTAGCATCATACTTTTTTTTTTCCAGTCGTCTCAAAACTATTGAAAATGAACTGAAGCACTGTATATCGCTGGTGTTCCCTGGACCTCATGCCTTTCTGTTGGTGATTGAAGATGGGCATGACACTGGAAAAGAGCACTACCTTTTACAAGCAATCACTTCAGTGTTTGGGAGTGAGGCCTTAGACTACACTATAGTCCTGTTCATCAATAACACTAGACAAACTAATTTTCAGACAGTCGGCCGCAACGCAAATGTTCTGAAGTGTGGAAAAAGGTATCACTTCTTAAGGAACACTGATCAAAGTGTTCAAGAGCTGTTTGACAATATAGAGAACATGATATGTAAGAAACAAAGTAAGTTTTTCATCCCATCAGCATTTGAAAACTTCATGAAAATTAACTTTGAACAATGGGAAAGATATATATATATAAAAGGACTGGCAGACATGAACGTTGTAATTCAAAATCTCAAGGAAGAAATTGAAGATAATAAAAAATGGCACACAGAAGAGATGGATCAATTCAGAAAAAGAGAGAGTAAACTGAGAAAGGAACTGGCGCATTCCCAAAAAAGAGAGAGTGAATGGAGACAGGAACTGGAGTACTCCCAGGAAAGAGAAAGTGAGCTAAGAAAGGAACTGGCGCATTCCCAAAAAAGAGAGTGAATGGAGACAGGAACTGGAGCACTCCCAGGAAAGAGAAAGTGAGCTAAGAAAGGAACTGGCGCGTTTTATTTTAAAGTAAATACAAAGTTAAGGTAAATATATAAAATATTCAGCAAGTGTACTGTTTTCTCCCCTCTTGTGATTCTCTTGAATTGTTTGCATCCTCATAAAATGTATATTTGTATAAAAGTGAATGTATGGATATTTATATGATGTGTATTATTTCATATTTTTTCATTTAAAAATTATTTCTCCATAGTATCTGAAAACCAAACTTTATGGTCTAAATGGACATGAAGGACAGAGAAGAGGTGAGGTTACTGCATTAAACATGAAAGTGTAAATTGTTGAGCTATGCACAGCTCCTCATTTCCTCCCCTTGTGAAATCATGATTGCTACATACAAGAAACTTACCCATCTCTGCTACAAATGAAAACTTTGTCTATGGCACCTACCTTTTATAAACCTACCTTTTATGAAGTGTCAGGCCTAGCTATAAGAGTCACAGGAGGTGAGGAACTGACAAACTAGAAATAAGAACACAGGTCTACAGATATGTGCAAGACATGACAGATGTTTGAACCACATGAAGGAGTGTGTAATAGTTTTAGTCAGTCCACTGGAAATAGCTGTGACCATCTGGTGATTTGATAGAAGTGGAACCAGTATGGTGCAGTACAGTATGAGATGGAAGCTGAAGTGGTGGATTTACCTTGACAGTTTTGTTTGATCATTAATTGATGTTTTTGTAAGAAGGAATTAATTTATTCACACTGATCCACTTCTCAGAAATGGTAATGTCACGGGGGTGTTTTCTGTTTTCTGGGTCTCTGGGGTTTTGTTTCATGGGGTGGCCAGTAGGGGTCACCCCCGTTCCATGTATCTGTCGTTTCCTTGTTTCCTGT
>JBBPCX010069033.1:0-11688 GCA_037974365.1 Hydrocynus forskahlii
ATGCATCAATTGTAAGAAATGTTCATACTGAAAACCGCCTACTTTCAAAAACATATAATGTTCGGGGAGATTTGCATTTCATGGCCATGTGGACCTGCAATCTGCAATACAGTCTGTATACAATGAGCCTAAACCAGCAAAGCATTAAACTGTCATTGGAAATAGATGCATTCATCACCCAGGCATGAAAAGAACCATGGGCATGAGGGCCACAGATGCGTAAATGTTTCGAGAAAAACAACTCAGATACTGTGTTTCAGATGCTCTCACTCTGCAGTGCGGCTGCCAGAGTCTTAAAGGTGTTCAGGAAAACTATATATAGAGTGTATTTATGTATCTGCAGCCAGGGCGAACGTGAGCGAAAGAGATAAAATGCCATCCCTTCTTGGTGAAAGTCACATTCTGTGTGTAGGCGGCGAACTGATGATGATCCAAATCCCTCAAACCCGTCACTGACATGAGCGACAGAGTGCTGCGATTTTTCATGCTTTTTTCACACCGAACAGTTCGCACTCAACAGGCTGCATAAGGAGGCGATGATACGGACACAGAAGGTGTGTGGGTCTGTGGAGATTAGCCTAGCCTAGCGGGGGCCAACAGTCTGCTTGGTTTGCTCAAAGACACTGAGGGAACTCGCCGATCGCTGATGGGGTGGGGGGGGGTTGGGTAGTGGGCCGTTAGACGCCTTTGTCTGTTTGATGAACTCGAATTCATCACGGTCCACTTTTAACATGAACTTTCTTTCCCTTTATTCATCACAGCATGCTTTTAGGTGATTCATCCTAATGTGCCATTAAATAGCTGAATTAAGGCTTTTTATGAGAAACCAGAGTTTCCAAAAAAAAAAAAAAAGGTTTCTTGAATGCATTATGAACAATTTGACAGTCACTTACACACACACCGGGAGCGCAGAATTCATCAGTGTATCGTAATGCTTTGCTCTGAGGGTTAATCATTAAATCATATAATTATATAATACATTATTACTAGTTAATGTAATGGTATTATGAAATATTAGTTATATAATATTGATTAATAATTATACCATACACTGATTTGTGGGTGATGACTCAACTGATTATAATACATTAAAATACTTTTATGATAAGAGACCAATATTGCAAATCATTACATCATATAATTCTACAACACACCATTAATAGGTATTACAGAACTAATATATAATGAATTAATAGCTATCAATATATTGATTAAAAATTATACTTTGTAAAAACGACAATGATTAGTCAATAAAATCAATCAAAAATAAAATAAAAATAAAATACAAGCCAGATACACACACATGCACACACACACACACACACACACACACACACACACACACACACACACACACACAATCAAATCCATCCAGTAGTTCCGTCACCTCTTAATAACAAAGACTGATTGTGCTCTCTACTGGCAAACGCAGAGCACTGCACTGTGGGGGTCTGCGGGGGGCTGCGGGGCTGAGAAAGGCTCCAGCAGTTCTGATTGGTTGAGTCTTCCCATCGATGACATGCAAAAAAAACTTGCTATAATCACCTTCATAACCAGCATCTGTTACAAAATGCCACCCATCATCAGCATCAGCAGCTGGATCGAGTCTCGTTCTCTTTATCGTCCCCACAAACGCGCTGAAAAAGAGCCGCCCTAATAGAACAAAAAAAAAAAGGAGCCACACCTGTGGAATCTCAATGAGACACACAAGGACAAGGTTCAAAACGCTCCAGGCTGCCAGACGTGACTGGGATCGGTGGCGGTCAGGCGCCGTTAGAGGGCAGTGTGTCGACACTGAGCCAGAGGAGCTGGTGTATCCGCAGCGCCGGGCCCCCTCACACACTCAGCAGGGCTTTCAGGCAACAGTCTGCCTGCTATTTCGAGAAATACTGCAAACGCTGGGAGACTGAGAACACGTGAATCTGTCACATCAGCTACCCTGAGATGAGGGTTTAGTTCTGACACGATACTAGAAATGCAACTTTGATGTAATGCTCAACAGCAAAACAATAATAAGGCAAAAAGATAAGATTACAGCTGCAGAAAAGGCAATGCAACAACATACAATACATTTAAAAAGTAAATGAAAATAGACAGTTACAGATCAGAGTGCAAAGTGTGCAATGAATGTGCATTATGACATTATGTGTGGGGGGAGGCTCAGGAGCTGTTATGCAGTCTGAGTCTGTGAGTGAAGGTGCTCCCCATCTGCCACAGCTCATCGTACAGTGGATGTGTGGGGTTTCCGAGGATGGACTTGATTTTATACCTCCTCCTCTTCTCCACCGCTGCCTCTGGGTTAGTTTGTTGGAGCCCAAGAGCTGAGCTGGCCTTCTTTACTCGTTTGTTCAATTTGTTTGCCTCCCTGTCCTTGATGTCCCCCGCCCCCCAGCATACAGCCACGAAGAACAGTGAGCTACCTGAAAACCTACCTGACACCCCCTAAAGGAGCTTTTTTAAACCACAGATTGCAAGCAGCACGGATCCGTGCCGGAAGCGCAACGAATAGTAAATTGTTGTCTTATAGCCAAACTGATCCTTCTATGGAAGTTCCCCTGATTTGTGTTGATGCTCGTGGTGTCAGACGTCATGCTGAGCTTTGATTGGAGTTCCTATGTCACGTAGAACCAAAGTTATTGCAATTTAAAAAAAATCTAGTAATAATGATAGCCCTAATGTGAAGTTACCTTGATTCTGGAAATGATGCTGTACAATAGCACATATCACTGTATTTACTACTATTATTCAGGGAGGGTCCTGATGGGGCTGGTGTCCAGCACAGTCTGGTAATTTTTCTACTCAAACACACTAAACCTTCTAATTAAGAGATTAATCCAGGCGTGTTTGAGGAGGGAAACTGTGATGGACTTCAACCCTCCAGGACCTGCGCTGAATTCACTTGATCTAGTCTCTCTCGCTCTCTCCCTCGGGTCACTTCATCTCTCTCATAAAGCCCTTCATCGTGGGAGTTCTGCCCTTTCTTGCTTTTGTTCTGTGTTGATGAGGCTTGCTGTGGTGGGCAGCTGTACATACAAGATCAGCTGTGAGGTTGGCACACACACACACACACACACACACACTCACGCTGGCACTTGGCACACGGGTCCTTCTCGTACTCCAGCTGTTCTGGCGTCTGGCTGCGGACGCCGGCGGACCGCCGCAGGGCCCCGTCCTCACGCAGGCGTGCCGCTTCCTCCTTGGCATAGGCGCCCAGCTCCTGAGTGTAGCGGCCATACATCTACAGCACAGAAACACAGAATTATTAAAGTGCCCATGTTCTACGTTGTTCTTCCACTTAATGTGCCATCCCACCAAACCGACATCTCACTATGAAGCTACAAACAGTACAGGCAGTCCTGATAAAGTGTGGCTTTGGAGGGAATGTCTAGCTTAATAAATGGGGAACACTAACTAACATAACGTCATAGATCAACACACTTGGAGGAGAACGTTAACAGCCACACTGACACTGCATAGCAATGCACTTAATAATGGGGGGAGAGGGAGGGCTATCTGACCCCAAGACTTTAGGTGACTGTGGCATTTGCGAGCCCTTTGTTACTGAATTTATCAGCCCTTCTTAATCCCATTCATTGATACAAAGAGACCACAGGACACCCATTAACCCACAGAACATGAGTGGCACGGACGTCATGCTTAGCTTTGTTTGGTGTTCCTGTGTCATGTAGAACATGTAGTCATGTAGTCATTGTCATTTAAAAACATATAATAATAATAACCACAACTGGGGTTTTAAAAATGGCATCACATGCAAATTAGCATAAGGAACAAAAATGAACAAAAAAAAAACAAGATCTTTGAACCCTAGAACTTTCAGGATAGTCTCTGCCCACAAGTGGGTGGGGAAAACTTGTAGAGGGTGGGGGTCCAGAGAGCGGCCAAGCGGCCAAGCGGTGAGAGGAAGACTGATATCAGATTTTACTGATACACTCTGAGTTCTAAGGGTTAACCACACTGAGATAGGAGTGTGTGTGCAGTGTAGCGTGTACGAGTGTATCTGACACAACAGTGCTGCTGAGGGTTTTACACATCAGTATTACTGCTTGGCGGAGAGTCTCCCACCACCCAAAAATATCCTGCCAGGAGCATCTTTGTGGTCAGACACTCACCAATAATGTAGGGCTAGATCCCATCCCTGATGCTGGAGACTGCCCTGCCCTTTACATCTGAGTGTTCTCTTTGTTCTAACACACCCATGTCAACAACTGAAAGGCCAGTTAATCAGCTGAATCGGGTGTGTTGGGAGCATGGAAAATGCTAAAATGTGGCTCCAGGTCTAGGGTTGGGATCTCTAACACAAACTGTGCATGGAGAGATGGGTTTTTTACGTCGTAAAGTCTTCAAACTCTGCATCAAAAATTACACTTCAATCACTCTTTTTGAAAGTGTGGATCTTTGGGAGGTTGCAGTGATGCATTTGTTGGTTGGCAGCCAGGAAAAGCATGATGTTTAATCCTTTTCCCACATTTACACTCCAGTTACACCCACAACAGGAACAACACTCCACATCACTGTGATGAAACGGACAGAGTTACATTGCCATAGACTGAATGCATATGGAATTGTGACAGAAAACGTGGACTGTCTGTTATATGGCCCTTTTAACACTGTCCATGCAGCCTTACAAAGTGATTCTGCTTCACATTCAACAGTTCTACATAAGTGGAATACAGCAGGCGATGCAGCGATGACCCCCTTGGCATCTCAACTGAACAGAAGGAGCATGACACCTCCGTCAGTCTTTAGAGCCACCTGCTGGGACGGGCCGATCAGGTAACATGAAAAGACCTTGATAACGATTAAACTTGGAGTAGTGAGCTTTGGGAGAAATGAACCTGATGCACTTGCAAAGATGAATGATAATTATGATATAAATAGTTTTTTGTCCATTTATTTGCATCTAGTTAAACATATGAGCACATGCTTTGAGAACTGATTCCTAAAATGCAATGCCAACTCAGTCAAAAAACCATTGAAAATGTCATACAGGGGAGCTAAAGCACAGCTCAGGTGGGCTGCGAAGCCAAACGGCCGAACTTCCGAATAAGTCAGTGTCAAATAACAGTAATTTACCGGCAGCAGTTTCTCTAGTAATTTACAGACAGAGTTTTTTCCAGATGTACTGTCCCCTGTAATTTACTATACAGCTACAACACTTCACTATATTTCTACACAGTTACACCAAAAGTTCTTCAAGCTTCTGCAACCAATGCCTGCACATTCATCAATATGGTTTCATAGAGAATGATCACTCTATTTTTCACTACAGCACAGGAGCCTTCTGTTCAACAATCCTGAACTAAGCATCACCTCAAATGCAGATACATGAACCGATTGGACACGCCCAGACATCTGTTAATGACATTCCAGAATAAAGTACTTCGCTGAAACACAAAACACGGACAAGCTTAGAATACTGAACGCACTGAAACGGACCTTTGAGGCATGAATGTGTTCAAAACAAATCACGTGAAATAAAATGTAGATGATAAAATAAAAACTAATTAACAATAACCAACAAAAGATGCTGTGAAGCTCCACCCCCACCATTACAATACATAACAAATCAGATAATATTACTGTAAAATCCAATAATACACTACTTTGACAAGAAGCTTAACCTGCATCCTGGTAAACGGGTTAAATTCAGAGAAAGAATTTCACACTGTTCACACTGTGTGCTGTGCTATGGTGTGTTCATGCATGACTACAGTATAATGGACCACTTTACTTCACTTTATCTCCAGGAATGCACCATTTGTACAGCACTCTGCAGAAGAGTAGACTGTACATTTGAACTCCATCACGCTTAGAACACCAAACATATCAAACACATTCAAGTGTACCTTTGGGGAAAGAATAATGTGTTTACACTAAAACAAATAATTTAAAATGAAATAAGAAGAAGACAGAGACAGGCTGCTCACGACAAGAAAAAGTCACAAATTATTGAAGAACAGTGCTGTAAAATCCAATATATCTGTTTCTCCAGGAGTGCACCATTTTTACAGCACTCTGCAGAAGACATGACTGTTTGGGTTGTACATTTGTACACTATCATGCTTAGAACACCAAAACATTTTAAACACATTCAAACATACCTTAGGTAAGAATGACGTGTCCACACTAACAAAACGAAATTAGAAGCTAATTTAGATACAGGCTGCAACAAAAGTCACAAATTATTGGAGAACAGTGCTGTACAATCCAATATACCTGTATCTCTATGAATGCACCAATTTTAACCACACTCTGCAGTGGAGTAGATTAACTGCACTGTAACTCTGAATCAATTCTTAATAGCGTTTAAGTAATCAGATTGGAAATCAAAGGGATCTCGGCAAATTCTGGAGGTGAAAATTAATGTAATGAGCTTTGGGACTGTGAGTGTGATGAGGTGCAGCATTGCAGTTCCTATATAAAGCCTTGCAAGAACCAAACCAAACTGATTTCCTCCTAGATGTGAGCTGCCAGATTCAAGCTTAGCTCATGGTGAATGTACGGTAGTCTCAGTGACAGGCATGGGGTTTGTCACTTGTGATAACGAGCAATACCTTACACCTTTCACACAGACTACGTCACAGAAACGAAAACTAATAAGACCTGTTGTCGGACCAATTTTCTTTCCCCCACCAAACAGGTCTATTTTTACACAGAAGTTCTCACGTACCTTCTTGGTGCCTAGATTAAAACCCAGCTTGTCTTCAGAAGTATTTTTAACCCTAGACACATTCAACAGGGGCGCCATTAAGAGGACGTAGCCAGACTATCGTGCCAGTCCGTCCTGAGACCTAGAGAACAGAATATATTTAGTCTACCCCTCATTCAGCATGAGTCTGAGGTCATGCAAGGATTTCTGAATGAAACTGAACTCATTCTGTCAATTTTCCAAACCCCATGCCTGTCACTGAGACAAAAGAGGCACAAGAGTACTTTCCCACATCACCCAGCAGAACTGACGGCCCGATTAACATGTCATGTAAACAGGACAGGCCCCAGTACGGATCCTTGAGGTACTCCCTCTTTGAGTCCTGAAAATACTGCGCCCCGGGGGTGGGCAATGCCATTGTTAATGCGATACATTTCAAATTGGCTTTTCTGGGTATACTGTATCATCAGAATTTATAGAACACTGAACAACTCCAAGTATCATAAAATATTTAAATGAGTAAAAACAACCAGTGTAGTATTTGCATGGTAAAAAGCAGTGGACTGGATGGCAGCCTGTTATGCCACATGGTTTAATTGATCTTTTTTTCATCAATTAATTGCATTTTCCATGTCATTTTCCCATGTAATATTCCTAACTAAAAAATCTGATAAAAATCCAAATTTACACTGGAGCTAAATTTTGTGAAATGCAATGCGTAGCAAAATCAGTAACACGTTAAAAAAGCTGGTCAAACATCAAGTAATGATTAGGATATTCCAAACATTTTAAAGATTTGCATTTAATGTAGAAACCTTTACTTTATAGGTAACCTTTGTTTATCCTCCCAAAAACTGCTATGATAACTAGTTTTACTACGAGTTTTGCAATATTATATTAAAACCAACCTATTGGTGTGTCACGTCTGGGCCATCTCAGTCACGTCCCCAATGGAGCCCGTCGCCCGAGTACTAGGTGGTACACAACTCTGGGCACGGAGTTATGACAGCAGGGTTTGCTGTGTGTGTGGTCGTTTGGTCCCCAGGCAACCCAGGTGAGAGTAGAGGGGCTTCGCTAGCTCTTTAGCTAGGTTGCTAGGTACCTGACGACATGTCCACCTGTCTCGTGTTTGATTTGATTACTGCTTGTTAATGAGTTGATTGTCTGTGTCGTGTGATTGGTTGTGTGCGTGTGCTTGTGGGTTTAAAAGTCCAGCTGAGCCACAGAATCTTTGCATGGTCACCCAGCTACAACATTTGGTTCTGGTTCTTGTTATGCTATTGGGAGAAGAACGTTGTTACTCCTGTTTTCATGTTTGTATTCACTAGAAGGGGAAGAAGGCAGAGATAGACTTTCCAGTTGATCCAGCTCACTCTCTTAAGAGTCTGCGCCATCTGAGCAACATGCTGCTGGATCCTTTTGTGAACACCTGCTGCTTGGTACTTGACTTGTACCTGGCCCGTGTGTCTCTTTCCCCTGTGTGTTTACAGGCGTGAGGGTGAATGTCTTCGCATTCTGAGAGATCCACATAGTGTAGAGGATTTGTACTGGCCCCTGTACGACAGAGGGCTTGCTAAAGCTTCAAGAGAGAGTCGACTCCGCAGCAGAGTCCCCCTTCCCGTGTTTGTTTGAGTTTGCTCGGGGAGAAGGTCCTCCGGAACTTTGTATTGTCATTGTACCCTGAACGTGCCCGCCAGAGTGAAGGTCCTCTGAGTTTTTATTGTGTATCTGTTTATTGAAGCTCTGCTAAGTTTTGTGAAGCCGGCATGCAACTTGAATTTGAACTTTCTTTATTAAACTTCTATTTACTTCTAACGCTGTCTCCTGCTAGTGTGTCTACCCCTCACCCGACATGACATGGTGTTGTGCATTCTTTCCCACAATAGGTTCTATATTACGTGTGGCAGCTCTTGCTTAAATATGGACTAAGTTAAAGCTCAAATAGTACTAGAGGAGCCTTTTAGCCTGTTAGCTCTCTGCTGAGCTTTTAATCAATACTACATTCTTATAAATGTTCTCCATGGTTTCAGACATTGTACTTCATATACACACAATTTCTGTCTGTAAGCATCATAAGTCTACGGTTTCTGCCTTATTTTTCCTAAATTATATTTCCAAAAAATGAAAAAAAAATCAGTAGTTTTTCAGTGTTAGCCTTTTGAAATGTCACACCACTGCCCTGCTGCTGCATTTGTGAAATGTCATGGGCTGCAAGATTGTAATTATAATAAACACTTGGGCGTCCTCCACAATACTTTATTTAACAAATTATAGTGGTATGATATGACAGGCAAACTTGCAACAGCATCTATCAGTCATGCACAACCAAACCCCACCCCAGCAAATATTTTTCATGGCAAATGCCCCCCCCCATACTAACTCCATGGCTACGACCTTGATGTATCATGAACTAGTATTCAAGTGTCATATGATATTTTTGCATATCGCCCACCCTTGTTGCCCACCATATGACTCTCTCAATTATATTATATAATTAGCAAATCAAGTGCATGCCTGTCATGTCTCAGTGGACTGCACAGTCAAACACCTGTTTCAACTGGAAAAATGTCTCTGTCAGATTATTTAATCTACTGACAGCAGTTTCTCCAGGTATTGGTTATTGCAAGAATTCACTGTCTGCTGTGATTTACTACACAACACTTTTTTCTTTATTTCCACATTAAAGCTATATTTATATTGCTACAAACCGTTGTACTAACGTTACACCGTAATCAAGCTTCCAGTACCAAACACTTGCATGTTTACCTGTATACACTATATGGACAAAGGTATTGGGACGCCTGACCGTTACACCAACAGGGACTTTAATGACATGCATTCAAATCCATAGACTTTAATACGGAGTTGGTCCCCCTTTGCAGAAATAACAGCTTCCACTCTTCTTGGAAGCCTTTCCACAAGATTTTGGCGTTTCTGTGGGAATTTGTTGCCCATTCAATCTGAAAGAGAAACGGTTCTTCCTCAAACTGTGTTCACAAAATTGGAAGTTGTCCAAAATGTCTTAGTCTGCTGAAGTATTATGATTGCCCGTCACTGGGAGTAGGGGCCACCTGAATTCAATGATTAAGAGCTTTGTCCCAATACTTTTGTCCATATAGTGTAGTTACATAGAGAACAATCACTCCATTTTCCACAGCAGTGCAGCAGTCTTCTGTTCATCAGTCCCACTATGAACTGAACATCACTTCACAGCAGATACACGAACTTCAACCAGTTGTGAAGGCCATAAAGTTGGACTCATCCAAACATCTGTTAGTTACATTCCAGGATGAAGTAGTTTGCTGAAACACAAAACAATGACGAGCTGTCACGACAGCAGAGAGGTACAGTAGCAGACAGACATTCTTTCCTTTTTCTTTTCTTTGTTTTTAACAGAGAACACAAAACTGGCTCGAGGGCCCAAAACCGAAAACAAGAGCACTGAACACACACAACTCAGCTCTACCGTGTTGGATGTCCTACAAACTACCAAACTTTTTAAGCACAGAACTAAACTCAAAACACGTTACTGATTTGTATTTCATCCCTGGCCAGCCAATAGCTCTTACAGACCTCCCTGGCCACACCCCCAGTCAACAAAAGAGTCTTTTGGTCCTGGGTAGCAGCGACCTCTAGCGGCCGCTGACTGGGGATTTGACACAAGCTTAGAACACTGACGCATTTCAAACACATTCAAATAACGTGTTTCTGTTAAAACAAATGAAACGTAGATGACAAAATAAAAACGAATTAACAAAAACTAACAAAAGATGCTGTGAAGCTCCGTCCCCATCATTACAATAAGTAACAAATCAGTTATTACTGTAAAATTCAATATTAAACTTCTTTGACGAGAACTTTAACCTGCGTCTTTGTCACGGCTGCCCGTGCGGGAAAGTGAGGCGAGGCGCGGCGCAGGTTCTTTAGATGGATTCTATTAGAAAAAGGACACAGACTCTACTACCAAAACATAAATAGACTCGTGGGCCTGAAAACACAAGCAGAACTACGAAACAGAAGCAAAGGGAAACGTGAGGGCATTGGTGAGGGTAGTAACTAGAAAAGGACCCATGAACTCACAGAACTTATATACTAACCACACTCAGACCTAAACCAATCAGTACACATAATCACTTAGACTGAACACAGGACAGGTGACACATGTAACAGAGGACAAAACATACTCTTATTTCAAAATAAGAGACCCTAAACCCAAAAACCAACAATCACCCCCATTGCAGCCTCTAGCGGCCGCTCTGTGGACATCACAGTCTTGAGGAATGCACCATTTTTTCAAGCATTCTGCTGTAGTGTAGATTGTCTGCATAAATTTGAACACATGCTTAGAACACCAGAATAAATCAGACCCTTTCAAATGTATCTCTGAGGTAAGAATAATGTGTCAACACCAAAACAAAACATGAAATGAACATATGATATAATATAATATAATATAATATAATATACTATAATATAATAACCATGTTCTTGGCCTCAAGGCCAAAGCCAATGACAGGCACTGAGCGGAAAAGCAAACTCTGACAAATGATATTGAATTCATTTGCCATCTCTATGTAAAAAACAGTGCGTTGTAACTCTATTCATGTGACATTGATGCTGGAGCTGAAATTCATGAGGCATCTCAGTGTAAAAGTGCTGATCAGGGCAGATTCCTCTGTATTTTACGGATCATCCTGGGCCTAAACACTGATCCCACGCCAGCACTGCCACTCTGAGACACTTTGTGTCTAAATGCTTGGACTAAGAAATGCTTGGAATGTCTTGCACGTACAGGGAGTCACCTTTCTGAAGAGGGGTAACATGGGGCACTATCCAAACTTTGGGGATAATCCCTGAATTAATGAGGTGAATCCGTGGCTGATTGAATCATCCACTAAACGTGCAAAAAGGTGCAGCACCAGTTAGAGTAGCTTGAGGTTATTCATCTATATGTAACTCTCTATCTATCTATCTATCTATCTATCTATCTATCTATCTATCTATCTATCTATCTATCT